>JAPJBO010000206.1:0-288621 GCA_030068145.1 Diplonema papillatum | reverse complement strand
CAGCCAAATAGGCGTACTCTTCGTTACCGTACGCCTTCAAGTCGGCTCCGGAGAGCACCTGCATTTTTTGTACGTCAAGAATGAGAGAGAGAGCTACGGCGTGGTCATCCTTCTTTATCTTTTCCTCGACGGCTTCGAGCGCCTTCGCGACCTTCGCCAAGCGACGTTTGTTTTCGTTGCCATCGGTCATCCCTTCGATGGCCATACGAGCTCGGCTCAACCGAAACTGCAAATGCAGAACGGTGGGCTCTTGATGCTGCGAGGCCAGCGAGATATTGCGCAACATCCTTAGTACAGGGTACCACTGCTGGAACTGCTGAGCCCTGCGCTCCTTCCCAAAAACGCCAAGCAGCTCCTTTCGCTTCGCTGCGAGGTTATCCTTACCCTTCTTGGCATCCGCGGAGTGCCAGTCCCGCGAGCGCTGTTCCAGAAACATCTTCCAGAGTGGCCACAATGCAGCGGCCTTCTCCCACAGACGAAAGGTTTTTGGCAACCACCGAATAGAGCAATGGAGGGATGGTTTGGGACCCGCAGCAAAGCCTTGCAGCTTAGCGAAACGCCTGAGTCGGCGATAAAGCTTTCCGGACGTTCGCAAGTTCGCCTCCATCGTAAGAATTGCTTCCGTGATTTCTTCAACAACGGATGAATCGAAGGCTCGCTCAAGTTCGGTCTCCAGTCGGTGCGAAAAGTCCGGAACACGGGCACACTGAGGGTTGAAATCTTTCTTCAACAAACCGTATACCCCTGTGATGTGCCCCGCTAGATTCGATCCCGAATCACTGCAGGTTGCCGTTATCTGCTGTGCCGCAACGCCGAAATCTGCAAGCATCGCACGAGACTTCAAGAAGATGGTGTTGCCATCTGTATCGTCGGAAGCCTCGAACCCCACGAGTCCCAAGGCAGTTTCTTTAGCTGCGCACAACGATGAGACGAAGTAGCGTAGGATAACTACATACACCTCCATCTGCATTGCGTGCTTCAGTGTCGTTCCGTCCAAGATCAGCACAAAGGAGCTCGATACACTTAGTTCCTTGGCGATGCGCACTTGTGCGATGGAAGCCCAGATGCCCACCATTTCCGAGACGTGTGAAGTGGTGTTGTACTTCTTGGGTAATCAATACCCCGCAATCGGTCGGCTCTTATCTGCCGCACGGAACTTCTGTGAGACACTCCTTCCGTTGAATGCCTCCGCAAAGTCGGCATTGCCCAAGCTGCCGCCCTCCGTAACTCCTTTGTCGTGCCAGCCTGACCTGGCCAGCGGCAGTTGGGGAGTCGGTCGCTTGACACCGGGTGACCTGCCAGCCATGCAGGAGGGGGGGGTCCCCCCCCCCACCACCACCCGCACCCCCTGACCGCGATCCGTAACATGTAACAGCCCTTAATAAGCACCCTGGGGGGGGGGGGGGGGGGGGGGGGGGGGGGGGGGGGGGGGGGCGGCTGTGGCACTGGAAGCAACAACTGTTGTCGAGATGGTTTTGACCCTTTTTTTGCAGAGGTGTTTTCTGTTGGCACTGTAAGCACAACAACTGTTGTCGAGATTGTTTTGAACTTTTTTTGCACAGGTGTGCTTTCTGTTGGCACTGTAAGCACAACAACTGTTGTCGAGATGGTTTTGACCCTTTTTTTGCAGAGGTGTTTTCTGTTGGCACTGTAAGCACAACAACTGTTGTCGAGATGGTTTTGACCCTTTTTTTGCAGAGGTGTTTTCTGTTGGCACTGTAAGCACAACAACTGTTGTCGAGATTGTTTTGAACTTTTTTTGCACAGGTGTGCTTTCTGTTGGCACTGTAAGCACAACAACTGTTGTCGAGATGGTTTTGACCCTTTTTTTGCAGAGGTGTTTTCTGTTGGCACTGTAAGCACAACAACTGTTGTCGAGGTTGTTTCGACCCTCTTTTGCAGAGGTGTTTTCTGTTGGCACTGTAAGCCGGGAAAGATAGAAAGCCCATACGTCAATGCCCGAATCTTCGACGACGTTCACGATGGCGGGCAACGACGCGGTTGGCCTGTCGATCAGCAAGTGCATAATGCCCGACCGGCCACAACGGGCGGTCCTTCCGGCCCTGTTTGACGTTTGTTGTTGTTTTTTTTTTTTGAGTTAAAGTTCGCTTGAAATTCCGGGGTTTTAGGGTCTCCGTATGACCGTTCATGAATGGGTTCTCTTAGAGCAAGAAAGAGCTATGTGGTTACGGGTTGTAAATTTAGTGCACGCTTTCGTTATGGGTTATGGCTAGCCATGTCCGGGACTGTTTGTGACCGACACCAAGTACATTCCTTCGTGGAGTGTAGTCTTGGGCCCCCCACGTTCTACAAGTTGAGCAGGGGTTGCCTTGTAGCCCGTACCGGTCTGTTGTCCGCGTTTATATGTATTTTCTCGCAGTGTGGTGCTTGGGTTTCGCGGCACTTGCGGTGCTTCACGTGGTGCGGGTTGTTTCCGCCCTAAAATAAGGTTTTTTCTGGGTAGAATTTTAGTCACAAGTTCGCCTGAGCCCCGCCAGTTGTTTTAGAGTCTCCGGGGGCGTCTTTTTGGCAGTAAAAATATCCCTTTTACGCGCGAAGCACCTCACTACTGCAACAATAGCACTTTTTCAGGGTGAAGGTTCGCTTTCCTTCAGGCAAAAAACGACGGGCGCGTTTCTCACTCGTGTTTACCCTTTTAATCTTCAGAAGGGCACAGGCTGCCGTCATGAGTGTCGACGGCTAGCGAGTGCCGCAAAGGGTGCAGTGGTCGGAGCAACTCAGCGTCTTTTCCGACTTTGTCGAACACCCGCCACTAAACCCAGATTTACCTGTGCTTCGTGTGGGCTACAGCACATATACCTCCTTTGAGATTTGTGATATTGTTGCGATCGTGGCGAGTCATCGGCATGCCGATGAGTATCACACACTATAACTTTGAGATTTCGCAACTGGCAGTCTCCTCAAGGACTTCCTGCAGAGCAGGTGCTGAAAATACTCGACGTAGCTGCTTCGACTCCGAATGGAAGGGGGGAAATATAGAGGTAAGGGGCAAATACAATACAAACACAATCTGATTTGTTCTTCGCTTACACCACCGTGTGTTGTTTTCTCACTCAGGATTTTTTGACCTGTTGTGTTTGTGTGATTTGTCGTGTAGGGGTAGACCCGCATGACCTCACGTCCGTTCAACACGTGGTTCGGTAGTTACAGCACTTGGGATCCCTTCTGTTCTTTGTCGGGCAGCATCGTCGAGCATTTCCTTTCAAGCTGGCGCTTATGTAAAACAAAAAAAAGAAACAGTCGCTGACGGGCGGTGTTGCCGCGTACCTGTGGAGGAAGTCGTCTTCGTTGTTGGGCAGCGTCACGCAGACAACGTCGGTCACTTCGGGCACGTCCAGCCCCCGCTGGGCTACATCTGTGGCGACCAAGACCGTGCTCTCGTCGTTTCTGAAACTTTCCAGCGACTTCTCGCGGGCTGCTTGCGTCATATCGCCGTGCAGCACAAGGCAGCGGAGCTGTTGTAGCATTTGTTTGTGGAAGGAGCGCTTCGTTGTTTTGTGTTTTGTGCTTTTCTTGTGTTCCCGGCGCTATTCGCTAGTTACCTTGTGTGGAGCGCAGGGACCATCTCTTCGGGGAACTTCTTACTTCGGGAAACTAGAGTTTTCGTTGACGGCACTACCCTGAGCCCAAATCCTGGACGTGGTTTCATTTGCAAATGATCATGATCAGAAGGTCCTACTTGGGCGGTTCAGTTTCCTCACACATTGCATGTGGCTAAAAATATGAGCTCGTCACTCGCACAACCGCGGCTGATACAAAACTAATGATGATGATAGTGGGAAGAGTTGTTTTCGTTGAACGCAGTGCCTGATCGTTTTTTTTACGTAAAGCTGGATTCAGGACGCAGGTGAAAACGCCACGGTTTGCGGCGACGAGCTTCTCATTTTCTCCAACATTTCATGCTTGGTAAAAAAAACACGGCGGCACACCTCTCGTCCCCACGCGCGCGCGTCCACCTTCGTTCCGACGAAGATAAGGGTCTGGTGCTTGGCGTCCTTGACGATGCTTTGCACCATGCCGACGGTCTCGCGCCCCTTCGCGATGTCGTAGAACTGGACATCGAGAGAATCCGGCAGCGTGCGGTCGACTCCTTGGCGAACGAACGCGTGGTCGTCCTGGTTGCGTGATTTCTTATAGACTGCACAAGCCAAATGTCGATCGAGCTCGAAGGCAATTCTGAAATAAGGACGGAGCCACCTTTACAAGTAAACGAGTGACACAAGGCAACAGCCTGGGCGGCGCCAATCCGAGCGCACTCAGCCCAGCAGCAGTGACCAGACCCGTCAGTCCGACCAGCCTGGACAAACCAGACAGCCTGGACAGCCTGACCAGACCAGTCAGTCCGACCAGCCCGGACTGACCAGACAGCCCGGACAGCCTGGACAGCCTGACAGACCAGACAGTCCGACAAGCCTGGCAGGCTGGAGGCTGGAGCCTCGTCGGCAGTATTTGCACTTCCGGATTGCCGAACGGAATCGGAAAAGAACAGCGCCTTCAGCCATACCTTGAGGTAGCCCTTGGCGAACTGCAACTCCTTTTGGTCGAAGGTGGCCGAGTAGAAAAGCGTCTGACGGTCCCTGGGCATGTTGCTGTGAAGGACGATCGAGTCCATTTGACTCTGGAACCCCATGTCGAGGAGCCGGTCAGCTTCGTCGAGAACCTGTGTGTTGCGTCCGGGGATTTGTACGGATTCTACAGTGGTCGCCCATCGGTCAGACAGTGGTCGCCCATCGGTCAGACAGTGGTCGCCCATTGGTCAGTTTTCACTTTCGACCATTATTTGGCCTCTCACCCGCGAACTTGACACCCGCGAACTTTCTTGAATTAACTACCCCTATAGTGGTAGTTCGTCCTTAAGTGGTTGAGGTATCGTATCTGCTGTGGTGTAGTTTTTAGGAGGGAGAGTTAGACTTCGCTTGAGATTCCGGGTTTTCATGATGTGTATCCGTTGTCAAATGGGTTCAAGGGCATGCGGGTTGTTTCTTTGGTGTACTCTTTCATTGTGGGACGAAGTTGCGATCAAACAAATAACAAGACGAAACAGTAACGTCTTGAAAAAACGGCTTCAAGAGCAGACGAACCAAGCAAAGAAACCGGTGTCGAAGTGTGGCTTTTTGAACCCGTCCGTCCTCCTGGGGACATGCCACACTCGGGCTGCAAGAAAAGGGTGTTGAAGAATGGTTGAAGGTAAACAACGGTGTCGCCTGAGGGGGGCAATCTCAGGGCCGCCCATGTGATGAAGCCGTCAAACATTGGGAACTTTTAAGTACACGGACCACACGGATCAGCATGCACAGCCGTTAAACACTGGGAAGTACATGGACCACGTGGATCAGCATGCACAGCCGTTAACACTGGGGAGTACATGGACCACGTGGATGAGCATGCACAGCCGTTAAACACTGGGAAGTACATGGACCACGTGGATCAGCATGCACAGCCGTTAAACATGGACCAGCATGCACAGCCGTTAAACACTGGGAAGTACATGGACCACGTGGATCAGCATGCACAGCCGTTAAACACTGGCGAGTACATGGACCACGTGGATCAGTATGCACAGCCGTTAAACACTGGGAAGTACATGGACCACGTGGATCCGTATGCACAGCCGTTAAACACTGGGAAGTACATGGACCACGTGGATCAGCATGCACAGCCGTTAAACACTGGGAAGTACATGGACCACGTGGACCAGCTTGCACAGCCGTTAGGCAGCGGCTGCCGGCTTATCCCGGTTTGGGCTGAGGGGCATACCAAGAAGGAGATGCGCTCGAGGAGGAGCTTGCGCCTGTCGGCCAGGTCTTGGACGCGTCCCGGGCAGCCGACGAGGATGTCGACGGCGGCGTCCAGCTTCCTCCGCCGGCACTGGTCCTCGAACTCTTCGAGCAGCTTCTGCTGCCTGATCCCGCCGTAGGCGCCGCAGACGCGGAGCGGCGTGTACTCGTAGACGGTGCAAGCGACCTCCATGATCTGCAGCGCGAGCTCCCGCGTGGGCGTGAACGCGAGGCCAAGCGGCTCGATCGCATTGAGAGGACCCCTCTTCGCCTTTTTGTCGATGAGCGACGCACCCATCACCAGCAGGAAGCACAGCGTCTTGCCGGAGCCAGTCTGCGCTACTGTGAGCACGTCGTTGCCCTCCAACCCAGCCGGGATGCCGATGCTCTGAACCGGTGTGGGGGTCGTGTAATTGGTCGTCCGGAGGCCCTCGGCCAGCTCTTCTGGCAGGTCCATGTCGTCGAACGTCAGCGCCTTCAGCTTGATCAGGTCCTTCGGCTCGACGTGCAGCACCGGCTTCGAGGGCGGCTTAAAGTTCTTTGCCGAGTCCATCAGCCGGCCCCGCGCCGCCTTAAGGTCGAAGTGGTGCACGTAGTCGGGGTCCTCTTCGTCGTCGTCGTACCGGTGCACTCCGTTTCCGTTCCCGTTTCCGTTCATGGCGGGCCGGTGGCCGTTCTGCCTCTCGTAGCCCCCTCGGGGCTTCGCGTCGCGTCCATTCTCAGACATGTTGATAGCTGGGGAGAGGGGGTGGACGCCTCTGTTGAAGATGATGATTCGAATGAGTGCAAACGCCGAAGCACCGCGCAGTATGGAAGAGGTGGTCACCTAGTGGCGAATGCTGTGGCTAAGGATGGCCTGAAGCACGACACGGTAGGATCGAAGAGAAGGTCACCTAGTGATTAATGCAGAGACACAATGAGTGCAAGCGCCTGAAGCACGACACGTAGGATCGAAGAGGTGGTCGACTAGTGACTAATGCAGTGACTAATGAGTGCAAGCACGCGACCTAGTGACTAACGAGTGTAAGCGCCTGAAGCACGACACGGTACGATCGAATGATAGTGACTAATGCAAGCCATCGCACGTACAGATATTCTGCATTCTAACCTCAAACTATCACGGTGCCGTACGTAGGAAGGCAAGAACCAGAAAGCAAGCGAATCGTGCTGCAAATGGACGCACTCCAGCACTCGGGCACCCGGAGGCAGAAAAAGGGAAGGCTAAGTTCCGGCGAATCTGAGGAAAAAAAGATACGAGAAAAAGTCCGCCGATCTCCCCCCCCGAAGCCGGTGGCGGCGCATTTCGTTCAATTCCTCTACGTTTCAGCCGTGCCCCCCCCCCGAGCCCACAATCGTTGATTTCCTCGGCCGGGAGGGTTGCCGTGGGGTGCCAAATCATGACCTCCCTCGATCCCTGAGCTGGTATCGTTAACAGCAGCGATGACCAACGGCATCTGATCACCTCGGATATCCCCCACGCACTCGTTCTTGATTTTCACGGGATGCCCTGGCGGCGGCACCAGGTCGATTCTTCCCGACTGCTTCTCTTTCTCGATTCCTTTTTAGAGTTAAAATTCGTTTTCCGTTGGGTTCCATGCCGGGTGACATTTCTCATCTCAGGCCGCTTTGCCGCTCGAAAGATGCTCTTAAAAGGACCCTCGTTTGGCCCGATCACAAATGGACCCAACCCCCAATGCCCTGAAAGGATCCTGCCCGGGGTATCCGAGGCATTCGCAGGGCTGCCGCCGGAAACCCAGCAGTCGGCGCCGGGTTCCACGGTTGCGAATGCGGTGGCTTTTTGGTTGGGCGAACAGTCGGTTTGAATCCTAGATTTCCGAGCTCGGGAAGAAGGATCAGCGGTGGGGGGGGGGGGGGGTTCGTGCCGATTTTTAGGGGTGCGGGGGGGTGATCGAAGCTAGGAGGCCGATCAGTGGACATGTCGTTCCACCCTTCCAGACGAAGGGCGTGCGCACGTTGTTCTGCTGGCCAGACACCCTGCGGGGCTCACTCGGATTTTCACAAGCTTGCACTAGCCCTGTGGGGCTGTTCGTGTCTCCGGGTAACGCAGGGATATCCTTTGAACGCAGCGCGTGCTTCGAAGGTCGTGGTTACACGCGGGGAGAAGCTCGGTGCGGGCACCCTTGTTGGCAACGAAAGGCGTTGTGTTGGTTACAATTGTTCCGAGAAGGGGGAAAAGGCAAAAAAAAAAAATTTTTTTTTAAACGGCCCGCCCTGGCCCCCCCGGGGGGTGAGTCGACGAGAGTGAAAAAGGGGCGGCCCTAGTAGGAGTGCGATCTGTGCCTGTCCCCGCCGCTTCTGCGCCTGACGTCCCTCTCCCTGCTGCGCTTCGGCGGGAGGCGGCCGTAGCTGCCCCTTTCCCTGTCCCTGCTGTCGTCCCTGTCTCTGCTGTCGTGCCTGTCACGTCCCCTTCTGGCCTCCCTGCTGGGGAACGGCGCGTAGCGGCTCGACCTACGGGGTTTTGCAGGTTTTTAGAGTTAAAGTTCGCTTGAAATACCGGGGTTTTAGGGTCTCCGTGTGACCGTTCATGAATGGGTTCTCTTAGAGCAAGAAAGGGCTGTATGGTTTCGGATTGTATATTTAGTGCATGCTTTCGTTTTGGGTTATGGCTAGCCATGTCCGGGACTGTTTGTGACCGACACCAAGTACATTCCTTCGTGGAGTGTAATCTTGGGCCCCCCACGTTCTACAAGTTTTTCGTAGTAACAATGCATTGCAAACACGAAAGAGAACGCTGGCAGCGTGTTTGGGGGAAGATCCCTTCTTTTTTTGGACTGTTTCTTGTAGTAAGCGATCGGTTTTTTTTTTTTTTTTTTGAGGCGTCCGTTTGACGTTTTGGTTTGTTCTTCGTTTACACCAGGTGGGGTAGTTTTTTTTCACTCAGGACTTTTGACCTCTTGTGTTTGTGTGTCGTGTCGTGTAGGGATAGACCCGCATGACCTCACGTCCGTTCAACACGTGGTTCGTTGGGATCACTTCGGCTCTTTGTCCGGCAGCTTCGTCGAGCATTTCCTTCTAAGCTGGCACTTAGTCTCAATAATATCTCTCCCTCGCTGCTCCGTACTCGCTGCTCTCGTCCTTGCTGCTGCGTGATGCAAGATTGATGGTGCGTAACATAGAAAGGTCATGCAGAGATTCTCGTGTGTATGCCACGAACTTCTTCGTGACGCCTCAGGACACTGGACTTGAAGAAAAATGGGCAAGGGTGGGTGGGCAAGCGAGGGGTAAAATTACGGTGTTTCTTCTCGGGAGCGACGGGGTAATAACCTTTGTACAAGTGTAGTTCTCGTCGGAATAGTAATAATCTCCGAAGATCTTCGATCTTTTTCGACAAGAAATACTCGAGGGACTGCCTTGTGCTCATTTCGAAGGAGGCTAGAGGGGGAGAAAACAATACAACTACAAAGTGGGTCTTTTTTGTTGAACGCTTACGCCCGCCACTAAACCCAGCTTTACCTGTGTTTCGTGTGGGCAACAGCACATTTACCTCCTTTGATCTATCGCAACTGGCAGTCTCCTCAAGCATTTCCTACAAAGCAGGTGCTTAAACAAAAAAAAAAGCGCATGCACACCTTCTGTCTCTGTCGACGTCCCGCCTGTCGCCGCCGCCGCTTCTGACCCTGTCTCTGTCCCTGCTTCGGTCTCTGTCACCCCCGCCGCGTCTGTCGCGGTCGGCCATTTTGTCGCGCCCAGCCTTCAATTCGACGGTCACCTGCCTGTCGCCCAGGTACCTACCGTCCAGGGCCTCTTGCGCGTCCGCCGCGGCCTCTTCGTCGGCCATCGTCACGAAGCAGTAGTTTTTGCTCGAAATGTTCTTCCCGCCCCTCCACATGTCGACCTTTTCGACGTCGAACCTGTAAGGCGGAAGGGACATTCAGGATTTTTCGGACGTGTGTATAATATTATGCAGTTAGGAGTTAGGCGTTGGTATCCACAGTCATGGCACCTAGCTCTCAATGTTCGATGAGCAACAACGTGAGGGCATACCCGGCAAGAAAGTCGTAGATGTCCCTCTCCGTCGTGGTTTCCTTGTCGAAGTTGACCACGAACAGAACCTTCGTCTTCACGGTCTGGTTCTTGCGCTTCTTCTGGTCGCCTCTCGCGAGCTCAACTCGAAGGGTCGTGCCTGTGAAGGTGCTTGAATATGTAGGATCCAAAACGGTGGCACCAATCCGCCCTTTTGCGTGGCGATCGCGGGTTTTAAGAATGGAAAGAAATCGTGGAAGGAATCGTAGTTTTTCTGTTCGGGAAAATGCAAGAACGTTTCCGCCATGGATGGAAGGTGCGCCAATACACGTGAACAATACTCGCAGCTACGTGTTAAACGAGGGCACGGTGCTTCTTCACGGAATCGGATGTTGACCCCTTTTGCTCCGTCCCTGTGTAAGTCCGAGGTCAGACGGTACGAGACAGGAAAGCAGGTGGGTGCCTCCCGCTCAAAAATTCCCAACAAGTCACCCCAAGAAACGTAGCCTGTAACCCGCGCAGCGCGGCCGTGCCATTGTGAGCGCTGTAAGTAGCTGGAGTAATTATTATCTCGAGTCCTACTCGAGGTTGCGCAGGAGCAACAATATATAGGGGCCCGGAGGGATTGCGCCTGAAGCATGGGACTGTTTTGAGAGGGATATTCAGATTGCCTGCTTTTCAGCTGGTCTTTGTCGGATCCAGCTACTTTCATCACTACGGTTCTGTCGGCCCGTGGAAGATAACTGCGGTCATACGTCAACGCGAGCTCACGGCGCTGGTGTTACACAAGGTGGAGAGTGTACAGCGAAGGTGTCGGGGCGATGGGATGTTGGGTGCGCAAGCGTTTGTGAACACGGGGAGCATTTTTGAACCCGCGGCGCCGACTTCTCTCGTTCGAGAACGAAGAAGGTTGCCCCTGGTGTCGCCACCTGCGAGAAAACCTTCGCAGAAGCGTAGGAGCATCCGCAAAGGAGCGCACACCCGCAAGGGTACCAAGAGCGGCAGACGACTCTCAACTTCTGAAAATGCCTCTCGGCCTGGATATCTCCTCACCTGGATGATGAACCGAAGTAGGCAGTTCGCTGCAGCGAAGCGCCATCTACTCGATGAGCAGGAGTAGCGCGATCCTAGGCTACGAGATGGCGCATCGACGTCGCGCCGGAGAAGTTCCAAACGGAAAAAGACGGCAGCTTTTTTTGCGCCCGGCGTCGATGCGGGTGATCACTGGATTAGGCATCGGCGAAGCTCCAATTTGGGCGATTGCCGTGTGAGGCTTTTCCACCAATGTTCGGTATTGTGACCAACGCTAACCGATACCGATACCTAGAAGGACCTCCGATACTCGCAGTCAGTGAGGTGGCGTCACACACACGTTGCCGCCTTCCTCTTGAAACAACCTCCAGCTAGGTAGGACGTGCAGCCCCTGCCCCTTCTCGTGTAGGTCCGGCTGGGTGGAGGACTGAAGCCGGCAACTTGCACCGGCCATTTTGGTGGGCCGCCGTTAGCGATGACGTTGGAGATGCTGCAAGAGGCAATTGCTGGCAGCTTCGTCAACGCCGGCGATTCACTCGAAGAGATCTCGATGGCGTTGGTGATGTGACAACGCAAGAGACAAAATGCCAGCAGTATTTTGCATTTGGACGTCGATGCCGGCATATCTCGAAGAAACCGGACGAAAAATAGGCGGAAGCTTCGGAATGGTGGACGCTGGGCTCGGAGAGAAGCTGGCACCTCAAACCGGCCGGTTGGGGTTCGCCATCGTGCTTGCCTTGGGGATGCTTCGAGAGACCAAATGCTGGCCGTTTTCGCACTTGAGCGCCGGCGATTCACTTGAAGAGATCGGGCACGGCTCGTCATTGGCGAAGCTTCATGTTGTGGTGGACGCACAACGTGATAACAGCTTCTGGGATTTGTCGGTGCCGGATTTGCTTACCGCCAGGCAATCACTGGCGATGGTGGACGAAGGGCGCCGGCGACGCCAGCAACTCACATCGCCATGACGAAATGCAACGTCGTCGATTCACGCGAAGAGAGCGGGCACCCATTGGCGAAGCTTCAAGACGATGGACCATGGAACGCGGGCGACTATTTGCGCCGGCTATTTTGGTGTGCGCCCATCTGTCGATGCAGGCGGAGGATCAGGCAACTGATGGTGGACGATGACTGCAGGCTAAGAAGTTGGTACTCCGGCTTCTTGACGCGATCGAGCCGATGAGGGCGATGAGCGGATCGGAGGTAGCTGTCGGAGAAGTCTCAGGATGGTGGCCGTTGAATGTCCAAGAAGTTTGGACTACGGCTTCTTGTGATCGACTGTCGATGACGGCGGGATCAGGCAGCCGTTGGAGAAGTCTCAGGATGGTGGCCGACGAATGTCCAATTGGACTACGGCTTCTTGCAATCGACTGTCGATGAAGGCGGAGGATCAGGCAGTCGTTGGAGAAGCCTGAGGATGGTGGACGATGAATGCGGGCTAAGAAGGCGATGTTACGGCTTCTTGTGATCGACACCGTCGATGGCGGACGCAGGGGAGCAGGCCAAGAAGTCGGTATCACGGCTTCTTGCGTTGACTTCGATGCGAGCAATGCGCGGAACAGTAAGCTGTTCGAGAAGCCTCAGGATGATGGACGATGAATGACCCAGCAGCTGGTGTGACGGCTACTTGCGATCGACTGGCGATGACGGAGGATCGGGCAGCTGGCGGAGAAGCCTCAGGATGATGGACGATGAATGCAGGCTAAGAAGGCGATGTTACGGCTTCTTGCGATCGACACCGTCGATGGCGGACGATCAGGCAGCAGGATGGCGGACGATGAACGCTAGCCAAGACGTCAGCATTCCGGCTCTCGACTGCCGATGCAGGCGATGAGGGGCCCACATTGCTGTCGGAGAAGCCCCAGGATGGTGGACGATGCTTCCTACTTCATTGTCGCGGGCGCAACAGCAGACGGACTCTCGCAACACGCCTGGTCTGGCGTGTCGAAGAAGACGAACAACACTTTTGCCGTATTTGGTTGACGTTTCCAGGCCGTTTGGTCGTTGGTTGGGAAGAAACGGACGGTGTAGGGGGAGGGCGGGGAAGGGAGAAAAAAGAGGGAGAGAGAGAGAGAGAAATAAAGAACGAAGCGCATCCTCCGTAGGGGTCGCGACTGTTCGGTTGAGAAGAGAGCATTTTGCGGAGGGCCACCACAGAGCGGTGGGGAGGGAAAGAGCGGGGGGAAATCGTAGTTTAATGTGTAGGCAGGACACTGCCTCTCAGGAATGGTTGATGCTAGCATCTTGTCTTCTTCGAGGAAGATGCTGTCTAGGAAAGGGCTATGCAAATAGAAAGTGGAAAAAAGGGGAGAGTACGGCTCCCAAAGTGGGGTGTGAAACCTTGAGGGACTAGCCCCCCTGTGTTTTTTCACCGGGGAAGGGAGAAAAAGAGAGAGAGAGAGAGAGAGCGATAAACGACGCGCATCCTCCGTAGGGGGTCGCGACCGTTCGGTTGAGAAAAGTGCATTTTGCGAGGGGCCGCCACGGAGCGGTGGGGAGGGAAAGAGCGGGGGAAGGGAAAAAGGGAGAGAGAGAGAGAGGACTATGGAGAAAGAACGATGCGCATCCTCGGTAGGGGGGCGCGACCGTGCGGTTGAGAAGAGTGCGTCGTGCGGAGGAGATCGTATCGTGTGGGAGGTGACAGAAATGTGTGCTGGTTCGTTGTTGATGCCGCTGATGTGGACCGGAGGTCTCTTCTATGCGCACCACCGATACAACAGACGATGAGCTGCACGCATTGGAATGACTGTGGTCGGAGTTAGTAGTGCGGGGGGTCATTGCAGTTTTGCAGTTGCACGGGGGTCCAGAATCAGAATCTGGAGTTGAAAGCGGGTGTGCCGAGATGCTCAGTCAAGTCCTTTGTAAAGCCGGCGTGTCTGCAACCAAACGCGTGTAAATGTACAGCACGTTGGCTTGCCCAAACAGACTCATGTGACCGACACACACGCACATTCGGGGGAAATCTTGGAGCTCACGTAGTTTGGTGCCAGCAACAAGTCTTTCTTCGAGGGAACGCAGAGTTAAGTTGCATCTACTTGCACCACTTTTTCGTCGACGAACTCCTTTGTTCGGAGCGTCTTATCGGGGTGGCATAGACGTCCTTCTTCGTTGTGTCCACGCAGCAGGAATTCCCGCTGACCCTTTAAAGTGCATGAGCTGGAAAGTGAAAGCATACTGCCCGTGTCGTACGCATCCATGATCTTGACTGCCTCCGTCGCGTCCGCCGGCTCCTTGAAGATAACAAACGAGTAGTTGTCGTCCTTCATGTCTGCCAGGGTTGTGATATGGTTGAAATTGACCCCGTCTGGTTTGAACGGCCAGGTTCTTTTGGAAGAGGAGGAGTCGTGAATCCGGGTGTTCGGAAAAGAAGTCAACTCTGGGCACCAGAGAATGTGGGCGAGTCGGCGTTGCGCGAGATTTAAGGCAAGCTTGAGGCAACTGATCGCACTCATTTGCCACCTTGAACCCACGGCCAGGGCTTGGGTTCGGGGTAGTACGGCCAATGAAGACCTCTCTGCTCGGTCCGTTATTCTCGGGGGTGTTGGGTGGTGTAAGACACAACCATCCAAGCACGTTTTTGCATCCCTCTCCCGAGTTGGGCCAAACGTTTGCTTCTTGTCAGAACGCCCGGCCAGTTCAGCCAATCCATTGAGAAGGGTGGCGCATACCGATTCTGTCAACGTTTCCGACTTTGCGGTTGAATAAGTCGAAGAGGTCCTTTGACTTCCAGTTGCTCGGGTACTCCGAAACGAAGATTGACGTTTGTCTGCGTGTGTTGTGTGTTGAAGTTCATGGCTTTAAGTGTGTAACGGATTCACGGCTCAATCGAAGTATAGCCCACTTTTGTCATTTTCACCAGTCGGCTTCGAGTTTCCGACACGCTGCTTTTGGGTCCTGTGACTCCTCTCCGAAGGGTGGGTGGGGCGGGATCCTTCTTCGGGGAACGGATAGAGCATGGGAGGCTGTCAGCTTCTCCATCCGGCACTCGGCTCAGGACTTCTGTATTCATCTTGCGGTGTTAGCTGGTGTGTACAACAGCTGAATGTCTTTGCACACAAGGCGACACATCTCACCCGAGGAGTGGAGGTTTCTCTGCTAGCTGTTCCAAACTCCTTCATGGTCGGCAGTCGCCACCTGGGTTGCAGTTTTGAGTACTGTTCCGAGACTCGTTCGCACGGGGAAGTGGCGCGAATCACTTGTCGCCAAGCATTTTGCGATGCTGACGACTCATACCCCATGTGTGTGTTGTGGACCCGGTTTCACGTGTTGCCTTCCTGTGCGAGAGGCATCCATGCTTCCTTCTTCTCGGGGAGAACCTTCCTCTGCAACGGTATCTGAGGCGCCGCCTACAGTCACGAAGCAAGCCAGCGAGGGGGGAGCGACAACACAACTACAAAATGGACCCTCTTGGTTTACCGCTTACACGTGAACGGCTTCAACTGGCGCGCGACGGTAAGTATTTCCCACAAAAGGGGTGTTTATTCGAAGCTGCAAGAAAACAAAGCAAGCATACCCGTCATCGCGCGGCATTTTCTGACCCCCCTATGAATGATGTTCGATGCCTGGAGTTGGGTTTGGTACTTGAGGAAAAGATTTCACGTGCAGTACATAGAGGGGACAGGCGCCCCGCCTTGTTGTTGCGCGTCAATACCGCAACGAGGGTTTCCCCCGGCTTCGTCCTGTCCAGGCCAGTGTGGGGGCTGGCACCACAGCACCGGTGCTGGGTCGGGTATTTGACTTTAACCACCCCGTAGCAGACCTTATTCAACTAGTTTTTGCTCGCGAGCAGCTCCGATGAAGAGAGCCGTGAGAAATGGATCCGACAACCAAAAAGTATGTGCGCGTTTCTTGGGTTCGTACGAGGTAAAGGGCACCGGGTTACGGCGGATACGGAACCCACCAGTTTTGCAATGATAAATCCCCTGTTTGGTGACATTCTGTCGCAGACCTTTCTCGTCGACTTTATGCTCACGTTCAGCTCCGACGAAGAGATTCGTGCGAAATGGACCCATAGTATGTGCGTGGTTCGTTGAGGCTTTCCGATGTTCAGGGCACCAGGCATGAAAACTACACCGCAGACTTTGCATCACAGAATCACGCCAAAACGGTCAAAACTACCAGCGCAATAGTGTTGTTTCGTCGGGGTCAAATGTCAAAAAAACGTGCCCTGCGGGAATTGATAATTTCGCGTGCACAGGCATTTGAACCAGGAAATCTGAAATGGAAACTTCGATTTCAGATTTTTTCACGCGGATCCACGTCCCGGTCCCTGACTCGACGAACCACGTACCAACTCTTTGGCCCCCGGGTCTATTTTCCACAGATCAGTTCATCGGAGCTGATCTCGAGCAAAAAATCGGCGAAAAAGGTCTGGTACTGTGAACCGGCTTCCAGGAGCAAGGATCAGGCCCACAGTCGTAATGGGGAAGCACCCACTGTGACCCAGACTCAATGGGGGAGCGTGGGGGGGGGGGGGTGCAACTCAAGAAGTTTCTGCTCAAAACCCCGAGAACGAGGCCCAAACTATGGTTTCAACACTTTTTTTCCCGTTTTTTTTGGGCTTCTTGAGGTGCCAGGGAAAAAGCCTGCTACACGGGAGCCAAGCTTCACGTGTTCGGCGGTACTGCAGAGCCAACGGGTCAAGTGGCTACCGATTTCCGAAACTAAAGCATCAAGGCTTGGCGCACCTTGGGGCTTGGCGCTCGCGCTGAACACAAGCTCGTCGAGACGGTCAGCCGCAGGGCAGAGGACGGGGTGTGGCACTGTGCTGCCTCCGACTCAAGCTTTGCAAGCTGTGGTTGACCGTCACGTTCCTGCTTGCGCCGGGAACCGAGGCAACGAGGTCCCCCGCGAGAACGTTCTTCCTTGCACACGATTACCTTCGTTCATAGAGCACCGGTCTTGATGCGAGGGGTTTATCCCAGCCTTCTGACACCAGCAGTACCGTAGTAAGCCGTCATTTCTTTGACGGAAGTGCCTGCCGCTGTTTATCACAGTGAATCACGGTCCACCACGGTCTATCAGGTCCATCTCTAGTCCCTAGAGCTGCATCGAATTGCCCGGTGCTGTAGTCTTCGGTCTATCACGAGGGGATGGACCGCCGCTAGACAGGCTCGAGACAGCACCCAGCACGCGTTCAGGTCAAAACGACAGTTCTTGCGGAGTACGACGCGAAAGAATAATAGACAAGCCGGCCAAGATACAGAAAACGCCAAGAGCTCCACAGCAGCAAAGGGTCGTGAAAGCAGACTTGTTGGACAACACGTTGAGACAGAAAAGGCCCCACACACGCTATCCCCCTTCGGGACCAAAGGCTAGGACGAAGTCCCTTCTCTTCTTTCTACAACACTGGTGCACTGCGGAAGGGCGTTTAGGAGAAGCCGGACGGCACCATGTAGACAGTACTGTGTTATTTTCCCCCACACAAAGCACGGATAAGACGGCCTGCAAGGAACGTAAGAACGCTTAGCCGTAGACTACGGTGCACGTTACCTTCGCACACAACGCAGCGAACCCCGGTCAACGTTTCTTTCCAGTTATCCTCGTTTTGCGAGTTCACTGCGCACAGTCCGCATAAGCTCGGTCAGGCCGACGAAGTTTACGTGCGCTAGCTAGCGCCCTGAAGGGAGGAGGCCGGCTCGTCGGATTCGTTTGACTCAGACTCCCAACGCAAACTCAAAAGGATCCAGTCAGCGATTGCCCGCAGTAGCCGCCGTCTGAAGAAAAAGATGAGCGCGGCACTTCATTTCTTTTGTTGGTGCGCACTACTGCTTTCGGTAAGTTCCATGCAGTACGCCGCCAGCTATTAAGTTCTAATTTCTGGGAACAACACCGCACCGTGTTTCGGTGCCTTAAGCCACGGACACACGGGGCGGTCGGGAGTGTCTGCGGTGTGGGTCTGCTTTGTCGGGCGGCTGTTCGTAGCTCGTCACAGCCACGACCACCCATGCTACGAGGGCACGGACAAAACCGTCAGGGGTGAGTCAGCGTCCTCGTGTCTAAAGCAGAGAACGGCGCGAACACCAGAAACTGGAACAAATACGACCGCCTGCTCGAAACAGCTCGAAGCCCGACAGGAGGGGTCGTTGGAACTGGAGCAACAACAAAGAAGGGAAAACAGGGAAGGCTAAGGAAGGGTTGTGCTGATTTCCGTCGGTGGGGTCCCTGTTCGTCACTACACACACTACAGCAGAGGCGAACGCCCGGATGGTGCGCATTCGTTGGCAATGCAGGGATCAGTCGAGGGCATCGAACAGGTCATCCTCGACACAACGCAGGGATCAGTCTAGAGCATCGAACAAGTCATCCTCGACGGGCTTCTCACCACCGGAACTGGTCTTGTTAGTATTCAACCGCATCCGGATTCATACGCAACGAAGCAGCATGACTGCTCGGTTACAACGCAGGGGTCAGTCTAGAGCATCGAACAAATCATCCTCGACGGGCTTCTCACCACGGGAACTGGTCTTGTTAGTCTTCAATCGCATCCGGATTCGTACGCAACGAAGCAGCATGACTGCTCGTTTACAACGCAGGGATCAGTCTAGAGCATCGAACAAGTCATCCTCGACGGGCTTCTCAACCGCCGGGGCTGCAGGTTTTGCGAGCACTTCGGCGGTCGCGACGAAGGACAGGGCCTCCGCTGGCGTCACCGAAACTTCCCCCGGGGCCTCCTGCTGCGTGATGAGGGTCACCCGCTTCGCGGCCAGCCTGTGCCAGAAGGGCTGCTTGCGCGCGGACGCGAGGCACGACGCTTTCAGCTCCGAGAGAAAAGCGTTGAACGAGTGCGCCTCTCCTTCGGCCAGGCACACGTCGCGCAGGGCCACGACGCAAGCTTCGGCTTTTTCGTGCAGGAGCGTGCCGATGGAGTCCCGCAGGAGCCGACGGACCACGTCCTTCATGCCCATAACGGCCACGTCGACGAAGTCGCCGTCTTTCCTGGCGACCATGTCGCGGAAGTCGCGAACCGGCGCCACCGTCGAGATCTTGTCGACCGGCGGCCGTTTCTTGACCGCCGACAGGACGTTCGCGCCGCCCCCCGACAAAAAGCTGCCGTCGTCCTCCGTCGGAACCGACGACCCTGTCGCCGTGCTCGGCGCGTTCCCACGCACCCCCCCCGCCGACAGCGACGACGACGAGCCGCCGCCCTCGCTGGCTCCGGCGTGCTTCCCGGCGGAGGATGCGAGGGTGTCTAGGTGCACGGGTCCCGGGGCCGGCTTCTTCCGCTTCGCGGCCGGCAGCGGCGGGTTCGCGGCGCTGACGGGTGCGCCATCGGCAAACCAGTACTTCCGCTTGCGGCTGTTGGCCTCGGCGGCGGTCAGCCGCGTCGGCTTGACCGAAAAAGCAGACTTCAACCGGTCCGCGTGCGGCGTCGCCTTCCGGAAGAGCGGCGCGAGCACGTTTTCGTCGCCCGCCCAGCATGAGCACGTCGCGGCGATCTTCGCGTCCAGCGGCGCGAGCGGCGCGTCTTTGCGGACGATCCTGTTCCGGACGTTCTGCGAGAAGTACGCGATGAGCGGGTTGTACGTGTCGCGGGGCTTCACGGCTTCGGATTCAAGCTCGTCGTCGTCGAGCGCGGTCATCAAGTCCATCGACTTGATGAGTTCCTCGGTCACCGCGAGTTGCTGGTCGGACGGTTTTTCGTCGGCGGCGAAGTTCTTGAACTCGTACTTGCGGAGATCTTCACAGAAGGGGAGCTCCGCCATGTATAGAACCGACTTGTTGCGCGTGATGTGAGGCCAGCCCGCGCAGAGGACGGGCTCGCCGTAGTTCCGGCGGACCACGCGGAGGAGGACGGTGACGTTCGTCTCGTACATGGCCTGCAGGAAGGGCTGGAACGCGTTGCTCGCCTCCTGGTCGCCCGGCGGCGGCGCGAGGCACATGGTCCCCTGCAGCATGTGGTGACGCCGCACCGCTGCCGTCGGCACGAACGCCAGGACCCGGAACCCCTTCACGCCCCCGTCGAACTTCAGGATCTTCTCGTCGAACTCGTTGAAGGGCACAACCGTGCAGCCGTACCTGTTGTGGGGTTTTATGGAGTTAAGTTCGCTTCCGGGATTCCGGGATTTTAGGGTCTCCGGGGACGACCTTTGTTAGATGGGTCGTCTTAGAGCAAGTAAGGGCCATGTGGATGCGTGTTAAATGGGTCGTCTTAGAGCAAGTAAGGGCCATGTGGGTGCGTGTTAAATGGGTCGTCTTAGAGCAAGTAAGGGCCATGTGGATGCGTGTTAAATGGGTCGTCTTAGAGCAAGTAAGGGCCATGTGGATGCGTGTTAAATGGGTCGTCTTAGAGCAAGTAAGGGCCATGTGGATGCGTGTTAAATGGGTCGTCTTAGAGCAAGTAAGGGCCATGTGGATGCGTGTTAAATGGGTCGTCTTAGAGCAAGTAAGGGCCATGTGGATGCGTGTTAAATGGGTCGTCTTAGAGCAAGTAAGGGCCATGTGGATGCGTGTTAAATGGGTCGTCTTAGAGCAAGTAAGGGCCATGTGGATGCGTGTTAAATGGGTCGTCTTAGAGCAAGTAAGGGCCATGTGGATGCGTGTTAAATGGGTCGTCTTAGAGCAAGTAAGGGCCATGTGGATGCGTGTTAAATGGGTCGTCTTAGAGCAAGTAAGGGCCATGTGGATGCGTGTTAAATGGGTCGTCTTAGAGCAAGTAAGGGCCATGTGGATGCGTGTTAAATGGGTCGTCTTAGAGCAAGTAAGGGCCATGTGGATGCGTGTTAAATGGGTCGTCTTAGAGCAAGTAAGGGCCATGTGGATGCGTGTTAAATGGGTCGTCTTAGAGCAAGTAAGGGCCATGTGGATGCGTGTTAAATGGGTCGTCTTAGAGCAAGTAAGGGCCATGTGGATGCGTGTTAAATGGGTCGTCTTAGAGCAAGTAAGGGCCATGTGGATGCGTGTTAAATGGGTCGTCTTAGAGCAAGTAAGGGCCATGTGGATGCGTGTTAAATGGGTCGTCTTAGAGCAAGTAAGGGCCATGTGGATGCGTGTTAAATGGGTCGTCTTAGAGCAAGTAAGGGCCATGTGGATGCGTGTTAAATGGGTCGTCTTAGAGCAAGTAAGGGCCATGTGGATGCGTGTTAAATGGGTCGTCTTAGAGCAAGTAAGGGCCATGTGGATGCGTGTTAAATGGGTCGTCTTAGAGCAAGTAAGGGCCATGTGGATGCGTGTTAAATGGGTCGTCTTAGAGCAAGTAAGGGCCATGTGGATGCGTGTTAAATGGGTCGTCTTAGAGCAAGTAAGGGCCATGTGGATGCGTGTTAAATGGGTCGTCTTAGAGCAAGTAAGGGCCATGTGGATGCGTGTTAAATGGGTCGTCTTAGAGCAAGTAAGGGCCATGTGGATGCGTGTTAAATGGGTCGTCTTAGAGCAAGTAAGGGCCATGTGGATGCGTGTTAAATGGGTCGTCTTAGAGCAAGTAAGGGCCATGTGGATGCGTGTTAAATGGGTCGTCTTAGAGCAAGTAAGGGCCATGTGGATGCGTGTTAAATGGGTCGTCTTAGAGCAAGTAAGGGCCATGTGGATGCGTGTTAAATGGGTCGTCTTAGAGCAAGTAAGGGCCATGTGGGTGCGTGTTAAATGGGTCGTCTTAGAGCAAGTAAGGGCCATGTGGATGCGTGTTAAATGGGTCGTCTTAGAGCAAGTAAGGGCCAGGTGCGTTCTTCTTCTGGCAGCTGTGCGACGCGTTCACCAATACTGTTCGCCTTCCGAAGCATCTTCTTCTTCCCATCCCGCAATCAGCAATTAGAAAAAGCAGCGGGCAAGGCCGCGGAAGGGTACCCCCCCCCCCCGGCTTCGTCCTATCCTCTGGCATAGTTTACCATCTTTTCGGGTCCCCGCACGTGTGGACTTGGCGTCAGGTGCCTTTCTAGTAAGTAAACCAAGATCGGGCTCCTCAAGGATTGCCACATCTCCTTTCAGGGCGGCTTGTGGATTGGACTTCGTCGTGGCATTTCTTTGCAAGCTGGCGCTGATGGAAACTTTAACACAGGAGCGACGCATACCGAAACGACTTCACGCGCTGGGCTTCGGGAACCTCCCGTTCGGGGTCGTCTGCCCGGAAGTACCGGCGCTCGATGTCAACTTTGCACGCGGACCTGTCCCCGCCGTCGAGCACTCTCGCCTTCCTCGACACCCGCCGCAAGCTCGGCATGCCCGCTCTCAGCGTCTTGCTGTACACAAACGTCGGGATTTTCAACGCAGACGACCCCTCTCCGAACTCGATGCAGCCCCGGGTGACCGTCCGCTGGGCGACAGTCCGGGTGGAGATGTCAGAGACCCTTTGGAGGGCAACGTCCAGCGGGATGACGAGGCTCTCGTGTTTGACGGTCGAGACGATGTGCCAGAGCACTTTTTCGTTCATCTCCTTGGTCGTCATGTCGTCCCACTCCTCTTCCAGGAGGCCGGCTTCGGGGGTGAGGTACTTGAAGTCGATCCCGACGATGATCAGCGTGATTTCCTGGGCGTGGAACGACGACACGACAGAGTCCAGGTCCTCCTTGTTGTTCACGGGGTCGCCGGCCAGGGTGAAGAGGAAGATTCGTTTTCGGTACCGCAGCTTGCGCACGCGGGTTTGGAGGAGGTCCGATGCGACGATGAGGGCGTCGATCAAGTCGGTGGAGCCGCCTTCCGGTTGGACGGTGGCCAGTTTCCGGACGCTGTCGCAGGTAGGGCGGCGGATGCCTTCGAGGGTGGTGATGTGCTTGTACTGCGAGGGCGCGACGGTGTTGAGGCTGTTCGAAGTTTCGCGCGTGCCGGTCACGACGACGCCGACTTCGTCCTGCTTGCTGAACTGGATCTTCTTGATCATCAGCTCCGCCATCGTCGCCCGGCACTTGTCGACGACGTTCTCCCCCGGGTTCGCTGTTTCGTACTCCTTCACACTCCTGCCGAGGTCCCACAGCAACACCACAGCTTCCTTCATCGGCGGCGGCTTCGACATCGTGCACCCGCGCCTTCTCCCTCTCCCTCTCCTGCCAGGGTGAAAATAACGAAATGCGGGGTGAAATTGTTGAGGAAGCAGAAACATCGCCATTACGATATTCCGGTTGCCATTCCTGATATTCCGACTCCCATTCCGATCTTCCGATCCCCATTCCGATCTTCCGATTCCCATTCCGATCTTCCGATCCCCATTCCGATGTTCCGATTGCCATTCCGATTGTCATTCCGATCTTCCGATTGCCATTCTGATGTTCCGATTGTCATTCCGATCTTCCGATTGCCATTCCGATATTCCGATTGCCATTCCGATCTTCCGATTGCCATTCCGATATTCCGATTGTCATTCCGATCTTCCGATCGCCATTCCGATATTCCGATTGCCATTCCGATCTTCCGGTTGCCATTCCGATCTTCCGATTGCCATTCCGATATTCCGACTCCGAATTTCCAATTCTCATTCCGATATTCCGATTCTCATTCCGATATGCCGATTCCCATTCCGATCCCCATTCCGTCGGTGCAGACCCGCAATGCAAGACAGGATAAAGTGAAAGGATGCCGTAGGGGAGAGACACTAGTAAAACAAGCGCTGCCAAGTGGGAACGACGAAGGGAAACCCAGAAGGGGAAAGGTGGGTAGGAACAACGGATGCAGTATCGGGGGGAAAGTCTTAGTTTCAATGTCCAGGCAGGACGCTGCCTCTCATGCATGTTTGATGCTAGCATCAAGTCTTCTTCGAAGGGCGGGGGCGGGTGTGAGAAGGTTTGGAGAAGGGGTCGAGCTGACACGCAATACTCCCCCGCCGGATCACGTTGCCGCCATGGACGACCGACACGATTTATCGGAGCACTCAATCTCGTTCCTTGGGGCTGTCCTGCCCAGAATTCCGCCGTGGCGAGTTGTCTCTCCTCAAGCATTTCCTACACAGCAGGTGCCTATACAAAAAGAAAACACTCGGGATGCACCGCCCCGGTGCTAATTTTTGGCGGAGCCTAAAGGCGGGGAGAGAGAACCGATACAACAGCGAAAGTGGGTCGTTTCTTTTCGTTGTGCACATCCCACCCCCGGTCGCCTTCTGCGCGCGGAATTGCAGCACGCTTCCTCCGTTTTCGTGCGAAAGAAGGTGCAAAAAAACAAGAATGAGCGGAGAACTAGAGACCGCCCCCCCCCCCCCCCCCCCCCCCCGGTTTTCACGTTGCTGTCTACAAGAAAATCCTGCAGTGCGCAACTGCAAGCAGCTTTTCGCGCAGAAATCATTCGTGTCCTTCGTGGCATGCCTGGCTGAGCCGGTTCACCTACACCTGAGCTCGCGGCGACTACACTCTACAAAACTTGCAGATTATCGCCACAGATTATTTGCACCCGAAAACTACAAGACTCGACAACGTTCGATCGATGCTTTAGCTGCAAAACTTCAAAGAAGACAGGGTATTGGCGAGCTTTTCGTGCTCATTTATTCACAAAAATGCGACCACGGCCGGGTGGGATCCTTTGGAGAAATAGGTCAGGAGTACTTCCTCTTTCTGCACACGGGGTTTTCACGGTGATGCGCGGGGTAAATCCCGGGGGAAGGCTGGTAAAATTTTTCACAAAAAAGGAAAAGATACAAAAAAAGACGAAGAATAGTTGAGTCGCGGCATCTCTTGACAGACAGATAGAAAAAATACGGCGCTATATATTCTTCACTTTTGCTCACGGAAGGGGGTTTCGGTCCTATCGTGTTAGGCACTGAGTTTTCCGACTCCCAGAATCGTGAACAGCAAGCTCAAGAGGTCAAGTCAACTATTCCCTGCGGAATTTGCATAATTTCAAGAGAAAAATACTCGAGAGACTGCCTTGCTTATTTCGACCGCCAAGTCGGCCTTTGTTGGACGCTTGCGCCCGCCACTAAACCCAGATTTACCTGGCCATAGCGGATATACCCCCTTTGAACCTACGCAACTGGCAGCCTCCTCAAGTATTCCTACAAAGCAGGCGCTCATACAACGTTAACTCCAGCTTCTGAGGCTGGACCTCACCATGTATGCAGCAAGTTCCGCACAGGTGCAGCAATCCTGGAGTGCCTCTCAGCTACAAATTGCGGAACTCGTTCTTCCCGAAAAGGGACATCGAATTTCGAATGCGCGAAGTAAAGGGGGGGGGTCGAATAATAACAGTTACTGGACACGCGCCTGGCTGTCAAAAATAATACTCTCCTCCTCGCCCGTCTCGCTGCTCCGTACTCGCTGCTCTCGTCCTTGCTGCTGCGTGATGTCAGATTGATGGTGCGTAACAAACGTAGAAAGGTCATGCAGAGATTCTCGTGTGTATGCCACGAACTTCTTCGTGACGCCTCAGGACACTGGACTAGAAGATAAAAATGGGCAAGGGTGGGTGGGCAAGCGAGGGGTAAAATTACGGTGTTCTTCTCGAGAGCGACGGGGTAATAACCTTTGTACAAGTGTTAGTTCTCGTCGGAATAGTATTAATCTTCTAAGATCTTCGATCTTATACGACAAAAAAAATAGTACGGCCTGGTGTGGTCGGTGGGCCAGTTCCCCGTAGTTCCCCCGTAGTTCAACATGGGGGGGGGGTGTCTTTTTTTTTTTCGTTTCTTGTTTTTTTCGCTGAGTGCTTCAGGGATGCAGCCTTGGGTCCTGGAGAGCATTTCTAAGCTACTTTGCGCTTTTTCGTCACAAAATAAGGACAATTTCAGGTAATTCGAGCGTATCAAGATCAAAGACCCAGGAGACAAGCCACCTGGTCCAGGCCAAAATCGGTGAATTTCGGGGGGTAATTCCTTTGTGGCGACCACTTTCTGCAGTCGGCCTGGGCGGAAGAGCTACAAAGGTGCAGTATTACGGCCCCACCTTGCGCAGAGCGGCCATGTGCTATGCGTGCCCCGAAGAGGAAGGAATAGGATGAGAAGGAAGGACAGACTGGGAGTCACGGTTTGACAGGTAGTGACAGGATCAGCTGCGGTAAGGAGAGCAGGAAATGTTCTATCAGAGCGCGCCGGCCGGGTTTCGAAGCGATCGCGGGACCGGAGACCTTCGCGGCGGTCGGAGGAGAGGTGGTTCCGGGAGCTGGATGGGATGTGCTGGTCGGTGGCGGGTGACGTCTCGATGGCGAAGCTCGCCGTCGACTTTGAAGTGTGCACTAAACTGGATCTTCCGGGCAGTGTCGGAGCGACGACGGACGAGACACCGTTGAGCATGCGTGCGAGGGTACTCTCAAAACTTTTAAAAACCGTCGGGGATGCGCTGGAGCGAAACGGCGACGGACCGCTTCTGCCAACTGAAGAAGATAGGGTCGCTGAAAACGGTGGGAGCCCCGCCGTGCCTCACGGGGTACGAGGTGGTGGTTCGGAGACGATGGAAGTGCTCGAGACACAGCTGACGACGGCACGAGTTCAGCGGCGAGGGTGGGGGATGGATCTTTTCCCAAAAGGGCGGAGCGTGCGGCGAGATGGGCGGTGTTCAACGCTACGGAACACGAAAAGTGGAGTGAGCGGGTGTGCCACGAGCACCAGAAAGTGAAGTGCGGCGTGTGAAAGCGCCGGTGCAGCAACCGATGAACCTGGACGAGCAATCGAAGAAGAAGCGAGGCACCAAACGCGCGCTTGAGCGCGCCGATCAAGTCGAGCTAAAGAGGCGAAAGCATGACACATCACGTACTAAGAGATAACCGCGACACCGCAAATCGCCACAGATTATTTGTATTAGGCGGTCGCGGTCGAAGACGGCAACCCGCGCGAGGAGTAAGGTTGATAACCAGAATGACAGTCATAATGGCCATGCCGAAGGCAAGGTTGCGTTGCAGGAGGAGAAACTGGTGCTTGGCCGAGGATAAGATGGCTATGGCGGCAGGGGCAGAACAGAGAGACAGCGAGTCCTTCTTGTGGGGTAGTCACGCCTTCACAGTCCCAAGACCCCCGCCCACTTGCATACAGCCGTCGACTGGCCTTTCCCAAGAGGACGAGTTGGAATGCAGGTACCATCTCCGGACAGCTTCCGGTTTCTCCCAGGAGTAGAGGAGCTGATGCAAACGCCACCTGGGCTTCTGAACGTGATTGCGGATCACCTTCTTGCCCAAACCCAAGAGGGATTGGAGTGTCGGAATGGCGCGCAAGGAGAGGCTCTGGCTTGTTTGCTTCTTTCGCTGGTGAGAGGGAGACTTCGGACACGGCAAAGCCTTGGGTTCTTCGGGCTCTGCATCCTTCTGTTCCAGAGATCTTGCCCACAACAACATTAGCCTTAAATGGCATGCTTCGGGTGAGGGCATGTAGTTTATCAAGAAGTAACTTCTAATCAGCTTCCCTTCCATGCAGACACAAGTTGGACTCAAGCACATCCTTTCGTCTATCACCGGACTCTTGATTGCGTGCTGCCAATTTTACCTGTGGGCTGTCCAAGATATCTCGATCGGTCAGGCCTCTGCCATCCGTCACGATAACGCGATTATTTTCACCAGGCACGCAATGGTAGCAACTGATCTTTTCCTTCAGTCCTCTTGGGGAACGTTGAGGGGGCCCGGTAGCGAGCTTTACTTAGGTTCCTGCAAGCGTGAGCCAACCGACTTCTGCGAGTCCTACGATAGCGTTCGAGTCTACATTCCAACGAATCCTTCATGCCACGGCGTCACGAAAGCACCACCCCCGACACCCCGAAGGCTCCATTTTTCAGAAGGCTTGGCCCTTCTGTTGAAAGCCCGAGCAAGAGGAACCGTTTTGCTCACTCCAAAGCTCCCGGTTTGGCGCCGGTGCGTGGCGTTTGAAAAAATTCACTACAAAAAAAAAAAGACACCCCAAGGTCAGTTCCCCGTAGTTCCCCTGTAGTTCCCCCTGGCTATACCGACCACACCAACGGCGCTTTCTTTTGTTTGTGCGCACTAGCGTACCAAGGTGCAACGACGCCGGCATGAATTATCCACTTCCGAAGTTGGAAGTGTCCAGCAAAGACCCCCCCCCCGGGCCATCGGCAAAGTGATGCCAGTCACGCAAACAATCTGGTGTTCTTTGCGTCAAGTCTCTCGTTGCTTCCCATCACTTTAAGTAATGGCGATCTCCCGTCGAAAGCCGGGGAGAAGAAAAAGAAAGAAGGCGGGGTTAGAGTAGAGGGGGTGGGGGGGGGGAGGGCGACTTTGTGTCCGGATGAAATTGCATCATTTCTTTTCTTCTCCTATCCCCCCCCCCCACACCTTTATTTTCTTTAGAACACTCTCAGAAGTACTTTTTCAAAAAAAAAAAAAGGGGGGGGGGGGGGGGGTGGTGTTTGTTTACCGTAAGCAGAAACATGGCGTGGGCTCGGCTTTTGTTCTGGTTTCTGGTTGGCTTTTTTTCTGTGTGCGGCCTCCGGCTGGGTTGAGGGAATCTGCGACACAGGTAAAGTGAGACAGCAAAACAGAAGAACGAGGGAACTAGCAAACGGGGTCAGTTCAGAGGACCTCTGCTCCCAGCGACGAAAGCACTGCGGAAACGGCTGTACTTGTCGACACGCCGCAAACGCGCCAGCTGATAAAGAGCTGCGAGCCGAACTGGAGCACCCGTACTTTGTCAGAGCAAGCAACTCGTTTTGATACCGCCCGGGATTACGTGCTGTCAGAGCGAGCAACTCGTTTTGATACTGCCCGGGATTACGTGCTGTCAGTGCAAGCAACTCGTTTTGATACCGCCCGGGACTACGTGCTGTCAGAGCAAGCAACTCGTGTTGATACCGCCCGGGATTACGTGCTGTCAGAGCAAGCAACTCGTTTTGATACCGCCCGGGATTACGTGCTGTCAGTGCAAGCAACTCGTGTTGATACCGCCCGGGATTACGTGCTGTCAGAGCAAGCAACTCGTTTTGATACCGCCCGGGATTACGTGCTGTCAGAGCAAGCAACTCGTTTTGATACCGCCGGGAATACATGCTGTCAGAGCAAGCAACTCGTTTTGATACCGCCCGGGATTACGTGCTGTCAGAGCAAGCAACTCGTTTTGATACCGCCCGGGATTACGTGCAGTGTACAGAGCTGATCCGATACTTACGGTTCCGGGTGGTGGTGGTGCGTGCGGCGATGAATCTCGCACATGGAGTCCAACCTCAGCAGCTGGACTTAAAAGAGGGGCCTGGGCACGCGGAAATGTACACTCGAAAAAGCGGGCGGGACACCACGTGCGAGCCTGCGTCTTCGGGTGTACATTTCCAAGCTGGACACGTCCAGTAGTATCCGGTCGCCCCACTACTACGGCGGGCGTGAGTCGTTACGTCGTGGGCACGGTGTGAGCCGCGGCCCTGTCGTAGATGATGATAGCACCGATGGTGGCGCAGCCGGAGATAAATGAGTTTGCTTTCGTTGAACAAAGTACCTGATCGCTTTTTACCGCTGCTAGTTTACACGGTCCAGCAAACTGTGGCGTTTTCACTTTGCCTTCCTGCAAGTATACTCAGCCCCGGGTGGAGGAGTCAAACTGCGCTGTCCATTTTGCGAGTGTGCCACACCCGCAAATCCAGTGTGAAACGTGGTTGACATTATTAAAAAGAGACGGTTGGCAGCGTACCCGCTAAACCTATCAAATAGGAACTACACACGTGCGCACAAACATACCCACTGGATATCGCACTGCATTTGCGGATGTACCCGCACCCGACACTTTGACCGCACAGTTAACCCCCCCCACCCGGTGCCGGATGATGCTAACATCAAACACGCATGAGAGGCAGTGTCCTGCCTAAACATTAACTAAGATTTTCCACCCGGTGCCGGAGTACACGTGCAGGACAGCAAAGTGAGTTGAAGTAAAGTGGTGTCACCTGGTAGGGGGCCACCCACGTGATAAAGCCGTAAACATTGAGTTCTTTTGGGTACATGAACCACATGGATGCACTTGCCGTAAGCACTGGGAACGTTTAAGTACACGGACCACAAGCCGTAAGCATTGAGTGCTGTAAAGTGCAGGTGCCTTGAAGGCAGGCGAGCACTGACGTAGGAAGCCGTAAGCACTTGGAACTTTTAAGTGCACGGACCACACGGATCAGCATGCACTTTTCTCACGGGCTTGGTAACTTAATGACGTCGTCATCGCCTGGCATTGCGTCATCAAGATCGAGTACTTGCCGGCTTATCCCGTGACACCTTTCTTCTGTAGTTGGTTATCATGAATAGACTACAGTATACAAAGAGTAAGAATTAAAACGACACAGGTTGCGGTGGCGAGCTTCTCATTTCTTCCAACATTTCGCGCTTTAAAAAAAAAAAAAAAGAAGAAGAAAGGCTCCACTGTGGCCGAGCACTGCAGAGTGGCCGGCTTCGTTTCCCCCCTTTTGAACGTTTTCTGTATGTGGCACCGTCAATCCCGACGTTTTGTTTTTTTTAAGGTTGATTTGTGATTTTTTCTTTGGATCAAACAAAAAGGCCGACCGGGCCTTGTCTTTCTTCTGGACGGGTACGACCTCATTGAGAGCTTGAGGCTGGGCGCGGTGTCAGGGACGTAAACAGTGCAAGCCAGGAGGCTTCAAACTCGTTTAATGCGTCAGTGTTGTGCGCGCGCGCAGCCTAGGACATTTAGAAGCACCACACTTGCTATGGCTCGCCCTTTTTGCAGAGAAATCTGAATTTGAGATCATGTAGCTCATACCGGAAAGTCGGTCCGTGGAATCTGAATTTGAGATCATGTAGCTCATACCGGAAAGTCGGTCCGTGGAATCTGAATTTGAGATCATGTAGCTCATACCGGAAAGTCGGTCCGTGGAAAGCTGTTTAGCTGTGTACAAGCTTGAACATTGGGCGGCTGATACCGGGGGGCTTTCGAGTCCCGTAACGCTAAGACATCTGCTTTGAACTTTTAGATCAACGTGAACCACAGAGCAACGCACGGTGAGGTCCAGCCTCAGAAGCTGGAGTTAAAGAGGGTGTGCCCGAGCTACACCCGAAAAGCGGGTGTACCACAACCAAAACGCGTGTAAATCCACACCCGAAAAAAAAAGCGGGTGTGCTAAAACCAAAACGCGTGTAAATCCACACCCGAAAAGCGGGTGTGCCACAACCAAAACGCGTGTAAATCCACACCCGAAAAGCGGGTGTGCCACAACCAAAACGCGTGTAAATCCACACCCGAAAAGCGGGTGTGCCACAACCAAAACGCGTGTAAATCCACACCCGAAAAGCGGGTGTGCCACAACCAAAACGCGTATAAATCCACACCCGAAAAGCGGGTGTGCCACAACCAAAACGCGTGTAAATCCACACCCGAAAAGCGGGTGTGCCACAACCAAAACGCGTGTAAATCCACACCCGAAAAGCGGGTGTGCCACAACCAAAACGCGTATAAATCCACACCCGAAAAGCGGCTGTGACACCCGCTTTTTGACTCCACAGCTTCTGAGGCTGGACTTCACCGTGCTTGTCTCAGCATCTAACGTACCGGCCTTCCAACCCTTCGCAAAACTCCTGAAATACAGCTAAACCCACCTTTCTTTCGTTTCGTAGACCGCAAAACTACTCCCGTCTCGAGAGGATGCAAGGCTCTCGACGTTCTTTCTATAACAAAAACGCCCTGCCGCAGCGTGAGAGGGGGTGGGTGTCGACGCTGGTGCGCAAAGAGAGGCGAGAGCGAGAGAGTGGGAGAAAGAGATCACATCCAAAAAAAAAAAAACAAGTCAAAAGGTGCGGTAGCCACGCACCCTGCAGCCCCCTAGCGTTCCCATCGCCATACGCCCTTTTTAGAGTTCAAGCTCGCTTGAAATTCCGGGGTTTAGGGTCTCCGTGTGACCGTTGATAAATGGGTTATCTTAGAGCAAGAAAGGGCTATATGGTTACGGGTTGTATATTTGGTGCACACTTTCGTTCTGGGTTCTGGCTAGCCGTGCCCGGGACTGTTTGTGACCGACACCATTTTTCTCGGTGCAAGGGCCGCGAAGCGAAAGCACGGAGAGGTCACAACCCTTGCATAAAATTATGTGCCGTTGTTTATAACAGTATACCCACGGCCTAGCACGTCCATCCTTATCCTGGAGGCGCATAGCATTTGTCGCTCACGGTGTACAAGTGTACAAGATAGGCTGGCTTCTTCGAGCAGAAACACAGGGTCCCCGGTGACTCGGGTGGTGGCAACGTGCTCGCTTCGTCTTCAGCAATGACCGTTTGCATCGGGGGCGAGGGCAGGGGGGTGTGAAAACCGCAGGAGAAGACGAACGTTTTCGGATAGGCCGGCGGACCATCTGTCGGAGCGGTGATACTGGGGGAAGGAATGGGAGAAAGCACGGAATGGCCAGAGAACGGGAGGCGTTTATTTATGCGGTCCCCTGCGTTCGGTTCACTTCTTTTTTCTTCTTCGGGGGCAGGGCCCTGATCTTGTGATCTTTGAAAATGCTGGGGTGCCACACGTTCCCCCTTGTGTGTCTCTTTCGATGCCGTCTTTCGATGTTTATCATTCTTTTCGGCTCGCTTCTCGTCTTGCCTGGCGTTTCCGGTACTCGAGTTGGTGACTGTATCTTCAGCCCGACTGCGCGGATATACCCCACGATCGCCTTGGACATACCCCCTTTCACCAGTTCAGCGACTGGCACGTCAATCTGTGCCATGCTTTCTATATCCGGCATCTTCCATTCCTCGAGTGCCGCAGCTACCTCTTTTACCTCTGCTATGGAGGGTGCAGCAACCTGACCATTGCTTGCGGCACACATCTCGAGAGATATAATCGCCAAAGAGGCCCTCTTCATCGGGTCCGTCTCCGCCTCGGCGGCTCTTACGAATGTATCGAACAATTCGGATGCGTGCCTGGAAACGCCGGCCTCGACTGCTTCAGGTAAAGCGGACTTTGCCACAGCTGCTGCACGAATGTCATTCTTGTTTGCAATGACGAACGATACACTGTCCATTCTGGCAGACGTCGATTCCTTTTGAGGAGTGGTAGGTTGTTAGCCTGATGGTTTTCTCCGTGTTTCGTGCGGGAAAGAACGGTTGATCCGACTAGGGAACCTACGGCGTTCGCTGGCTGCCCGTAGGGATTTGAGCGTCACTTCCGACCCATGAAGGGAACTTACGGCGTTCGCTGGCTGCCCGTAGGGACTTACGCGCCACTTCCGACCCATGAAGGGAACTTACGGCGTTCGCTGGCTGCCCGTAGGGACTTACGCGCCACTTCCGACCCATGAAGGAGCTTACGGCGTTCGCTGGCTGCCCGTAGGGGCGCGCCACTTTCGACCCATGAAGGGAACTTACGGTGTTCGCTGGCTGCCCATAGGGACTCAAGCGCCACTTCCGACCCACGAAGGGAACATACGGCGTTCGCTGGCTGCCCGTAGGGACTTACGCGCCACTTCCGACCCATGAAGGGTGCTTACGGCGTTCGCCGACTGCCCGTAGGGACTTACGCGCTACTTCCGTCCACGAAGGGAACGTACGATGTTCTCTGGCTGCCCGTAGGGACTTACGCACCACCTACCCATGAGGGGGATTTACGGTGTTCTCTGGCTGCCCGTAGGGACTTACGCACCATTTCCGACCCATGAGGGGGATTTACGGAGTTCTCTGGCTGCCCGTAGGGACTTACGCACCATTTCCGACCCATGAGGGGGATTTACGGAGTTCTCTGGCTGCCCGTAGGGACTTACGCACCACCTACCCATGAGGGGGATTTACGGAGTTCTTTGGCTGCCCGTAGGGACTTACGCATCACTTCCTACCCATGAGGGGGATTTACGGAGTTTCATGTCTGCCTGCAGCGCCTCAAGAACAACTTCCAGTCCACGTTACAGTACTTCTGGAAGTATCCGCTGTTCGCTTCTCCTCATACCATTAAACAATTGCTTCTCTCCAACGGCTAAAATGAATACAAGACAAGGGCGGACGATCTTGAGCTGTCTCTCTTCCCCTTCAAAACAGTGTTGTTGATTAGCCTCAACAACCAGGAACTTTTTGTACGTGAGTACAAGTCTTCTTTTCGAAGGTGTTCCTGAGCGGTCGTAGAGGTTGACTAATCGATAATAAAAGAATCTTCATTTTCTTTTCACTTGCTGCGTAACAGTTAGTGTGGGAAAATGAAGACCTCCTTTTTTGTGTTTCCGACGATCCGAATGGACGTACAGATTGGTGTCTTTCGACCTTTTGGATGCTTGTGAAGTTCAGCTTAGTGCGTGCTTGTGGTGATCGGTGGGGTTCCCAAAAGAAAATGTTCCGTGTTATCGTATCTTCGAGCTAGACTTGATCTCGTGCATTAGCCAAGTGGCCCATTCTGTTGCTTTTCCGCTGGGCTCCTGATAGCGGACTCGCGCGCAAACAGACAGTATGACTGCTGTGTTGCGGGCTGCAAATTCATCCAATACTTGTCTGTACGTTACCTCACTCTGTCCAAAGATGCGCGTGAGGTTGGCTTCGGGTCCGTAGCATAGAATATGTCGTTCATCGCCAGCCGTCAGGACATGATCTGCACTTCCTCGGTGGTAGCAGCCTTCTACGGCGCACTCGTTGCGGGTTTTGAACGGCATGATGGCTCTACGGGTGAGTGCTTGGAGGAGATCCGTAGCTCCATGCAGGTTCCGCAGCGCCCGCAGGGCTTGTGCGCTGAGGCAGCGAGGTGGTACGTCGGTAGATAGTCGATTACGGACCGCGGTGTCGCGACTGTCGGTACGGTTTCTCCTCGCGAAGAGTCCGTTTTCTTCGAGTTGCACCAGGTCACCATTGTCGTCTTCGGTATCGTCTTCTTGCCACCGTTGGCACAGCCTGGCAACGTTGGCCTTGCGGTAGCACCATTCGACATTGAATGTGCTGCTTTTTTGGTAAGCGGCGTTTGCTGCGACGTCTGCCGCGTTGATGTCGGCTTTTTTTTTCTTTTTTGTTGCCAAGTTGCCAATGTCAACAATCCCGTATGGGCGAAAAAAGATCGACCGTTTGCTTGTTTGCGAGGTAGTACATGCTTTCTGGCCGGGCGGGGATGGGGTAGGCAGGGAAAGTCTTTTTTCTTGTGTTTTCTGGTGTGCCGAGTTGAGTGGGTCGCACCAGATGTGGCTTTGCACCTGTGTGACCGCAGATTTCGGAGCGCTGGATCCGGCCGGGTGCTTCTGCCGTTGTTGGCGGAAAACTGTGCACACGGACCAGTATGTCGGATAGAGGCTCACCACACAGAGAATTCCACAGCGCATTTTGAGAGGTTAGGACCTCTTTTTCCCCTCGCAGTTTGAAGAGGGGTTGCGGTGCCGCTATCCCTCACAGAGTGCGTGCACCAAAGGAAGACATTGCCGACATACGGACAACCAGTCAGCTTCCACCAGGAGCGGGCAGGATATTCGTTTTCGCAAGGGGCTGCATACCACTCTGGGAGCCGCCAAAAAAATACTCGAGGGACTGCCTTGTGCTCATTTCGAAGGAGGCTAGAGGGGGAGAAAACAATACAACTACAAAGTGGGTCTTTTTTGCTGAACGCTTACGCCCGCCACTAAACCCAGATTTACCTGTGTTTCGTGTGGGCTACAGCACATTTACCTCCTTTGATCTATCGCGACTGGCAGTCTCCTCAAGCATTTCCTACAAAGCAGGTGCTTATACAAAAAAAAATGGACTGGGTTTCTTGCTGAGTGGCACGAAAGAGAAAGGCAAAACTAGTTCCCTGTGGAACAGTTTCGTCAAAAATGGGCCGGGGTTCCCTTTTTCTCGAGCCGTTCTTTTTTGTGTGGTCGACGATGCGGGTTACGTCGTTCTGATGTCTGGCGACTTTGCTTATTTTCTGGGTTTTTTCTTTTTCTTTTCTTTTCTTTTCTTGGAGCGCGGAACTAGGAACCTTTGAATCGGTTCTGAAAAACTCACTGGGACGGCCTGCATGAATCATTGATGGCAAAAGGTCCAACCAGGGTTTAAAAAAAAAACTTCTTGTGCCTTGGCAGCGGAAAGCTGCGCGTGCATTCCCTCAGCCCGGAGCGAGCCAGGAATGAGAAGTGCTGGGAGAGGAGGAGCGGTGGATAGAGTTATCGAGTACACGGGACGTCGACTCGGAAGAGGTTTCAGTCATCCGGGGTGCCTTTCATATATTGGGGGGAAAATGTTTCTTGGGTTTGGGGGGGGGGGGGCTTTTTCCTTGTGTTTTTTCTTTATTTTTCGTGTTGACGAGTGCCCGTGTGTGGGGTGGACAGACATATTATTAGAACAACCATGCCCGAGCAGACGGGGGAGGCGCGCATCGATTCTCGCGGCCGTTGTGGCTTTTGTTGATGACACGACCCGGGGGCGGCGGCTAGGGGCTAGTGGGGGTGGGTTCCGGACTTGCAATGCCACGGTTTTCGGCGACTGGCCGTGGCTAGGGGGGAAAAAAAAAGACGAGAGAATTGTTCTCTGGTCGGCGGTGTGGCTAGCAAGGTTTCTTGATAATTTGCCTTCTGCTTTTCTTCGAGTTTCGCCTGCGTCGGATTCGGCAGGCGACATGGGGCTCATGCCATGAACACGACAGCCAATTGCTGCGCGGGGTTGCATTGGCCTGGACGCAAAGTGTCGTGTCCATCTTGCCTCGCCCTTAATCCCTTAGATTTGCCTCGGTCCGTGGACCTTTGCTCCCGCACCCCTTCTAAACCCGAGTGCAAGAAACACTCGCAGCGAAAAAGTGGCAATATTTTGTGTCAACAACAATAATGCAACTTTGTGTTCGATGGCAGCGTACTATTTTCCTCACACCCGTCAGATGAAGAAAAACGGGTTGAGAAGGGAGGTGCGCACAGCCAAAGTACCCCTGCGAAATCTTGCGGTACTTTATCGCGTATTTTCGCCGGTATGTCTGCATAATTTGGGGGGGGGGGGGGGGCAGGCAAACTCGACAAGACAAGGGAAAGGCAAGGAAGGCAAGAAATAGCCACGGTTGTGCAGGACCCGGGGCTCGAACACGTGCTCACCGTGGCACGCCTGGTGAGACCGGTCGTCGATCCTCCAGGCGCACACGCTTCCATCGTGAGGGACCCTGGTTGCAAAGGCACCGGCATACGGGGATCCTTGTTGCCCTACGAACCTCCGTGGCCCATCCGGCGCTGGAGAGCGAGAGACCTCGGAGGGCTCGGCACGCCAGCCACGCTGCGCCTCGCTGTGCCCTAAGTAGCTCACGCATTCCTCTAGACTGGAGGCGTCCAGCCATAATCCATCCAGTGGTAGCATCACGGCGCTGTCCGATCGAACAACCGTAGATACCAGGGACTAGAAACGGGAGTTCCTCTCGTACTACCCCGTATTGCTGTCGGAATGCGCTGGCCCGATGGGCTCTCTCTTCATCAGTAGGGTAAAACCAACCTGTCTCACGACGGTCTAAACCCGGCTCACGTTCCCTGTTAGGGGGTGAACAATCCAACCCTTAGACAATTCTGCTTGTCTAGATTAGGAAGAGCCGACATCAGAAGGATCAAAAAGCAACGTCGCTGTGAACGCTTGCATCACGGTGCCCTGAGTAACTCACGCATTCCTCTAGACTGGAGGCGTCCAGCCATAATCCATCCAGTGGTAGCATCACGGCGCTGTCCGATCGAACAACCGTACTAGAAACGGGAGTTCCTCTCGTACTACCCCGAATTGCTGTCGGAATGCGCTGGCCCGATGGGCTCTCTCTCCATCAGTAGGGCAAACCCAACCTGTCTCGCAAGGGGGGCCATGGCGGGACTCTTCGTCTTACCACACCGCGGCACGCCTCCTCGTAGGAATGCATCCTAACGTCGGCAGGTCTGCGTGGGTGATGAGGGTGAAAACGTCGACGGTTGCAAGCCTCAAACTGAGGCTTGAAAACCTTTTTTCTCCAGCGACGTTTGGATTCAGTGCCGGCAAGCCGGCCGTCTCCACCACAAATGCACGTGAGTGGTGTATTACTTTTGTAGCGCTATTTGTGGATTAGAAGGTCGGTATTTTAAAGTCTCCGGTTGACCGTAGGAGGCTTGGGTATGGGGGGATTGCAAGAACGTGCTTGGAATAGGTATGTGCACAACACCGCACTGGTCCCGTCTGCGCCGTGTTTCGGTCCTTTAAGCCACGGACACATAAGGCGGACCATCATCAGCGCGGAACCTGAGTGTCTGCAGACAGGACAGCGGTGTGAGTCTTGGGGGGGGTTTCGGTGTCTTTGAAGTGCACAGGCTTCGGCTTCGGGGTAGTCTATCGGCAGTCGTTTAGCCTCGCGATGTGCTAAGGCATGGACTGATCGAAGAGAATAATTGAGCTGCAGCTCTTGAAAGCACACAGCAAAAAGAAGTGCGTAGTTTTAGAGGGGTCCGGGGTTTTATAGTCTCCGGGTGACCGTAGTCATAAAGGTTCCTTTAAGGTTTTGTTTGATTCCTTTTGCTTGTTTGTTGTCGACAACATAATATAATTGTTGTGGTTGAGGTGTCATTCAGATGTAGATTTAAAGCCGCTACGTCAAACCCATGCATTGAGTTATTTTGAGTCCATGAACCATGCTTCGAGTTATTTTGAGTCCATGAACCATGCATTGAGTTATTTTGAGTCCATGAACCATGCATTGAGTTATTTTGAGTCCATGAACCATGCATTGAGTTATTTTGAGTCCATGAACCATGCATTGAGTTATTTTGAGTCCATGAACCATGCATTGAGTTATTTTGAGTCCATGAACCATGCATTGAGTTATTTTGAGTCCATGAACCATGCATTGAGTTATTTTGAGTCCATGAACCATGCATTGAGTTATTTTGAGTCCATGAACCATGCATTGAGTTATTTTGAGTCCATGAACCATGCATTGAGTTATTTTGAGTCCATGAACCATGCATTGAGTTATTTTGAGTCCATGAACCATGCATTAGCATGCGCTTGTTACGCATTGAGTTTCGTAAAGAGCAAGTGTCATGAAGGCAAGCGAGCACTGTTATCAAGCAGCGGCGGAAGGTGTCTTTATCCTTCGCGTTTCTTCGCGCAAGGGGGTCGGTCCTGCCTTAGGTTGCATTGGGGCAGCACGAATTCAAGAGGCCTAGCGATACTCTGCGGCACCAGCATACTTTCAAAGAAAACAACTGCCTTGCTTCGCGAACAGCATACCTTGTCCCCGTGCCTTCGGGGGGGGGCGGCGCTTCACTTGAACAAAGAGTTTCGCCTCCTGAGTTCGGCCTTGAGCATGGCCCGCTCTTGCTCGGAAAGTGCGGACATCGAAGAGTTCTCCTGTGCGCGTCGGATCAGATACGGCATCACTTCGTGGACGGGCCCGTACGGAACGTACTGTGGATGATTGAGTGAGGTTCGGAGCTTGACTTGGACCGAAGGGACATACGAGACGATGCCAAAAGGGGGGGGAAATCTTAGTTTCGTGTTCAGGCGCTACCTGCCTCTCATGTGTTTGATGCTAGCATCAAGTCTTCTTCGCGGAATGCAGAGTCTTTATTTTATGTTCTTTTCTTTCTTTCGTTGTCGACAACTTCTTTTTTCTCCTTCTACTTTCTTCACCATGGTCTTTTTGGACTTTCTGGTGCCGTAGAGTAGTTCTTCTTCTCTATGCCGCCCACGTCGATGTTCGTTTAGCATTGAGTTCTTTTAAGTACATGAACCACGTGGATTAACATGCACTGCACACATTCGTTAAGCAGCGGCTGCCGAATCATGCCGTGGCACCGTCCCTTTGTGCGTCTGCTTCGCAGAAGAAGTGTGGGACAGGAGTCCAGGACTCCGTGGTTTAAATTCATATATTAAGATACTGGGCAAGTGGGGGGGTATAGGACCTACACCCCCCCAAAAACTATGTTTGCGAGCCGATTTCGAGCTCGTATCCTCTCGGCGAGCCTTTTTTGAGCACAAAACGCTGTTTTTCTGGATCTCGTAGGGTAACGCCTGTGTCGAAACGGCGAGAACCCGAGCCGGAGTTCGCACACTGGGCGTCCAGCGCAAAGAAGCGTCAAAAAGGATCAATGTGTACTGCTGTGGCGAGACGTGTTACGAAAGCTTTCGAAGGAGCACCAGGTGTTTCGCATTTTAGTCAAGCACCAAAATTCTTGAGTTAAGCGCACAGCCTGGAAGGCTTTCTGCGCGCTGGACAACCTCCCTCCCCTCCGTCAGGAGATACAGGAGATAGGGATGGTTATGATTGACCCAGGTGTACCGTGGTTCGCCTGATAGTCAGGATTCGAATGCAAAGAGTCTGCCCGCACGCAGGCCCCTCTTCTTTAAGGGGTCAACAGGGATACGCCTCGTCGACTTCTACAGGAGTCTCCACAACGCGACCGGGTTCGGATCATCTGGGTCTACACAGTTTGCGGGGTACTGCAATTTACTGAGATAGACGGCAGCAGAGGCAGTTCGTTGCGGATATTGCAAGAACGTGCTTGGAATGGATATGCGCTCAACGCCGTACTGGCCCCGTGTTTCGGTGCCTTTAAGCCACGGACACATAAGGCGGACCATCATCAGCGCGGAACCTGAGTGTCTGCAGACAGGACAGCACTTCCAGAGGCATGCAGTCTTGCCATTCTGTAGAGGCTTCTTGTTCGGAACAGTTCCAAGCTGACACTTCATTGCGGGCACAACATGCAAGAAGGCCTGGAAGAATTCAGGAGCCGGCGGGTAGCACCGCGGGAGAGCGCCACCTTCAATCTGAGCCCAGACCTAAACCCGCACTGACAATCTCGCAATGTGTCCTCAGAGCCAATCCTTTTCCCGAAGTTACGGATCCAGTTTGCCGACTTCCCTTACCTACGCCAGAGGCTTTTAGCCAAGCTGGGGTGCAACGGGAAAAAGCTTCAGTCTGAAAACAGTACCTTGTAGACGTTGTAGCCGTTCTGCCCGAGGGGGAAAGTGAGGTGATCAGCCATGCCGAGCAGCTGCCCGAAGTAGACGCCGCCGGTTTTCTGCGGAGTTGGTTTGTTAGACTGTTTTTTAGCGTTTATTGTGGTTTAGAGGTTCGGTCTCCGGTTGACCATTGAGGCTGTGAGGCGGGTGGTATGTGGGTAGTAGGTATGCTTAAATACGGCTAGCCATGTTTGTAAGTGTTGCGACCGACACCAAGAAGAAATTCGCTTTGAATTTAGTCTTGGGCCCCCCACGCGCAAGTTTTTCTCAAGAGTCCAGCCGTTTGACGCCAACGGTCAGACATTTGGAGGAGGCTGACCAAACAGTAACTTTGGCCGCCTTGCAAACGCCTGCTTTCTCAATTACAAGCGTTTTCTGCTGTCTCAATTACACGAGGGGACTTGTTAGTTAGATGTTTAGACAGGACACTGCCTCGCATGCATTGATGCTAGCATTAGTTTCTTCGAAGAGATGCTGTGTAGAAAAGAAATGCACAATGAGTAAAAAGAGTGTAGAGCTCCCTATGAAACCCCCTTGAGGGACTGGCTCCTTGTATTGTGGTACCGTCGATACCGAGGACGATCAGTTGTTTGTTTGGCAAGGTTTGGCAAGGGATTTTGGTGACGCGCTTCGACTAGACATAGGTGGCGGGCGAGTCGCGACTCGCCCCAGACTCGCCCTAGGGCCCTCGAGCCCCGAAACTCGCCTTTTGACTCGCCCACTCGCCCCAGACTCGCCCTAGGGCCCTCGAGCCCCGAAACTCGCCTTTTGACTCGCCCACTCGCCCCAGACTCGCCCAACCTCCGTGGACCATGGTGACACACGTCGAAGAGCGCACTACGTCTCCCTCGACCTGTTTTGCCGCTGCCACCGTGGGGCTGCCGATCCTGTTGCGGCGCATGAACACAAGTGCAGGAGAAGGGGTAGGGGTGAGAAAATCTTGATGTTGTGGCAGAATACTGCCCAGTGTGCTGAAGGTCTCATGCCCTCACACAATGCTCAATTCGGGAGCTTCCAGGTCGTCATCGTCGGTGTCGTTGTCGTCGTCGTCAGCGACAAATGCATCATCACCATGCATCCGCAGAAACAGTCGGTTGACGAATGTCTGCGTATTCATGGTGGCAGCGTATCTTGGCGTTCGTCATCGAGAAGACGCTGTCGACCCCCGTCACGCTTAGCTGTGCGACCAGCACCGCCGTGATGTGGGTCGACAGCGCGGGAAAGTTCTCTGCTGCCGTTTCCCCTCCAACACGTGTTTCTCCACCGTAATGGTTTTTTTTTGCGACGGGGTATTTGCCGAGATTTTTGTGGTTAAATCCCGCACCTGAGTGGGTCGGAGAGGGCACAAAAAACTGACCCTGTATGATACTGAGGGCGAGTGAAGGGCGAGTGAGGGCGAGTGACAGGGCGAGTGAAGACGAGTCTGGGGCGAGTCGTGACTCGCCCGCCACCTATGACTAGAGTGGGTGGAAAAAAAAAGAAAAAAGGCCACTCCTGGTCCAGGAACGTGACGGTCAACCACAGCTTGCAAAGCTTGAGTCGGAGGCAGCACAATGCTACAACCCCGTCCGCTCTGCCCTGCGGCTGACCGTCTTGACGAGCTTGTGTTCAGCGCGAGCGCCAAGCCCCAAGGTGCGCCACGCCCTGATGCTTTAGTTTGGGAAGTCGGTAGCCACTTGACCCGTAGGCCCGTGGCTCTGCAGTACCGCCGAACACGTGAAGCTTGGCTCCCGTGTAGCAGGCTTTCCCTGGTACCTTACGCTACGCGCTTCAACTAGAATGGGAGGGAAATAAGAAATAAGTATGCCAAAACCAGTTAGCTTGCTCTCTTACCGGGAGCTCAATTCACGTCGCAGCCAGTTTGCCCGCTCTGCTGCTTTGCCTTCCGTCTCTTGTACTCGTATCTCGCAAACACTCTTCATTACTTGTGAGAAGAACCTGGACAGTTTTTCAAACACACCTTGTCGATGCCGAGGCTGCGCATGGTCTCGAGGATGCGCTCGATCGAACCCTGGTTGTGCGAGCCGACGAGGATGCCCATGTGGCGCCGCTGCATCTGGTGCAGCAGCACCTGCAAGCACTCGTCGAAGTTCCTGTGGGTCTCGTCGATGGTCGTCAAGATGGGGGAGGCGTACCCCTTCTTGCGCGCGATCTCTCTCTCCTGCAGCATGTACGCGCCGCGGACAATCTTCCCCGCGAACTTCCACCCTTCACGCCTCGACCGCTCCAGGTCGTTGAGGATGCGCATCTTGCTGTACTTCAGGTAGCACTGGTACGTGTTGTAGATTCGGGGCTCCTCCAAGTTGAACTTCCGCTGCAGCAACAGCGTGAAGTGGTCGATGGCGACCTGGAGGTACGTCTGCTCCGCGTCGACCATGACGTTGACACCGGTTTCGACGGCTTTTTTGGCGACGGTGGAGATGCGGTTGACCAGGTTTTTGAGGAGCTTGGTCTCCATCTCGTCCAGACTCGGCAGCGCGCCGGACGATATGAACGGGCGGAGGTCGCGCGAGGTCTCGGTGAAGTCTCCGTCTTCGTCGAACTGGTAGGAGAGGGCCTCGAGGGTGGTCAGGCGGGTGAAGTCGAGGTAATCGACGAAGTCGTCGTCGTTCTTGAGGACGTTGAACATCTTTTCCGCGTCGTCGTCGTCGACGGGCACCTTGCACAGGCGGGCCAGCCCTCGCTTCCACTGCAGCAAATTGATCGGCCGCGAAACGTCCGGAGACGAGACGACGGACCGGTACTCCTCCAGTGGCGTGCTCCGCTCGACGAACGCGGTTGCGAAGCCTTCCACCCACGACCGGCGGATCGCCATCAGCAGGGCGGACATCCGTTCGAGGAGGGCGGGCTTGCACAGAGCGGTCAGCTTCACGGCGCAGAACGCGGCGCCGTCCCTCGTCTGCGACGCGTGCTCGATGCACTGCAACACGGTCGTGAGGTTCGCGTCGCACTCGGCCTCCCCTGCGTAGTCGTAGATACGCGCTGAATACACGTCCGCGCGCTGCCGGCTCACGAGGACGGAATCCATTCTCTCGATCCCCCCGCCGCCCTCATCCTTCGTGCGCTCCTCGTGCGGAACGTCGTTCTCGGCGGCGTAGTCGAGGATGGCGCCTATTCCGAAGCTCTGGAGCTTGGACAGGACGGGCTTGATCTCCTCGATGTTTTCGCCGGCGCAAAAGTGGGAGAAAAACGTCTTTTTGACGAGGACGCCGTGGGTCATGTGCTTCCCGAAGATCGACTCGCTGAGCTTGATCAGTTTGTCCGCGTGCCGAACGAGTGGCGGGATCGTGCAGAGGCGGAAGACGACCAACGCCTTCCACATGTCGGCCCGGGTCTTGCTTCGGTACGCCTGCTTCGCGTCCGCGAAGTCGATGACCTTCTCGATCTCCGTTCCGGGCACGGCCGCCGCGGCATCGGCCCCGACGGAGGTGTTCGCCTTCCGCAGCTGCTCGTCGAAGCCCGCGGCCGCGGGGGCCGGCGGCGGCGTCGCAGCCGTGCCCACCTGCCACCGGGTCTGCGCGCCTTTCACGCCGCCTCCGGCCCGCTCCGCGAACCCGCCCCCGTATCTCCTCCACTTCACGCGGGCCGGCGCCGCGGCGCCGACGACCGCGAGCACTCCCCTTTGGTTCATCACGGGGCGGGTGGGAAGGGTGGGAAGTGAGGTGGGGTGGTGCTGTCAACCCGTATGATCCTTGTTGTTTGTGGTTTTTGTGTAGTATGGTTAAAGGTAAAACAGTGGTGTGGCGATCTTCAGGGTTGCCTATGTGATAAAGCCGTTAAGATAGTGTGCGTGCAGGTGTCACAAGGGGTGCATGCGTTCAGCAGCGGCTGCCGGGTTATATCGTGACACCTTTTATATGCCGTTGGTTACTATGACTTAACTACGGTCGACGAGGCAGCCGTGCCCACCTGCCACCGGGCCTGGTGGCACCTTTCACGCCGCCTCCGGCCCACACCGCCCCCCGTGCCTCCTCCACTACTTGGGAGGTTCAGTTTCCTCACACATTGCATCAGGGGATTAGTTTACGTTGCAGATTTAGACCGTCGGTCGAAATCTGCAAACCGGACTCGGCCGGGGGACAAATAAAAAAAAGGGTGTTCAAAGCAAAGATAGGGAGGGGGTGGTGTTTACAACGGTGTGCCGAAGGCGCTGGAAGGCTGCCGCCGACGACCGCGAGCACTCCCCTTTGGTTCATCACGGGGCGGGTGGGAAGTGAGGTGGGGTGGTGCTGCCAACCCGTATGATCCTCGTTGTTTGTGGTTTTTGTGTCTAACCAAATGCAATTTTGCCGAGAACGTTGTAGTATGGTTAAAGGTAAAACAGTGGTGTGGTGATCTTCAGGGCCGTCCATGTGAGAAAGCCGTTAAACAGTGTGAATGCAGGTGTCACAAGGGGTATGCTTGCATTGCATGCGTTACTGGGGGGGCCCAAATACCCAAATACAATAGGTACCCAAATACAATATTATTTCGGAATACAATAGGTACGCTGAAATGGGGGTTTCGTTGAGCATTGTTTCGGAATACAATCGGAATACAATATTATTTGTCCCCAGTGGGGTTTTGCAGGGGGTTCCACGGGCTTCCCCTCGCAAGAGCAGCTTCTTTTTCGCGAGAAGTTCAATGTGGAACACTCCTGAAGCCGAAAGTTCAATCCTACTACTTGATTTCGCTATCTGTGGCATTTTCCTCAGGTCAGGGATCAATAATTCCTGAGGCCCGCGCCCAAACAAAAATAAATGACCCGCTTTTTTTTAGCCCGTGGTCCAGCGGTCACCACACCCACATGTGATGCTGAGGGTGCTGGTTCGATTCCTCGGCGGAGAGGTTTTCCAAAGTCTGAAATGCCATCTGGGGGCCAGATTTTTGGCCACATCGAGTGTAGAAAAGGTGCCATACATGCCGGGGGGTAGCTCTTTCCACCCCACAAAATATTTCCCAAATTTCCTCCAAAGTTGGCCTGCAAGTGCCTGCAGCCAGACTATCAGCACCCAGACTGTTTGAAAACCCTGTTTTCTCTATCCTTCCCCTCCAAATACAATATTATACCTATTGTATTTGGGCCCCCCCAGTAAGCAGCGGCAGCCGGGTTATCCCGTGACACCTTTTATGTGTATTGGGCTACTATGCATTAACTACTGTGTAGAAAGCCGACCGATGGCAGTGTACCGTCGTCACTCATCTCTACTCGAAAGACAACGTTCGCAAGCATGTTTGGGAGGAGGTTGACGATCATGCCTTCGCTCACTACCAGGCTAGTCCTCCCAGGGCACCTGTCTGATCCCGCCCTTCGCAACACCACTTGAGGGTGCCCCTCCTTTTTCTGCTTCTTGTATCCTCGCCGGCGGTACTACATCTTCACTAGCGCAGTCGAGGTTCCCTCTAATCAGGTCTGGTTCTGGGCACATCTTCATAACGACGTTGCTTTTTGATTTTTCCTTCGATGCCTGCTCTTCCTAACCTGGGGTTCGTTTAGGTCGTCGTGGGGGGGCGTGAGGCACGTTGGCTGTACGCTACTGTTGGAGAAAGAGCCCTTCGGGCCAGCATTTCAACGAGTACAAAAGACTCCCCTTTTTAGTCCCGGCGACAATCCAGTTGGCGAGTGGTTCTTGGGTTCTCTTCTGCTTTCCGTGGCCATCGCACGTGCCGGGATGAGACGTGTCGCAAAACGTTTGCGACGCAGGAAAGCGCACTGTGATTAAACGCGCTCGCGCAACTTTCGCGACGCACCCCATACCGTTACTAGGAGCATCGCTGTTGCTTTCTTTTCCTGCGCTGAGCGATATGCTTGACTTTAGCGCGTAGATCTTCAACAGCTGAGGTCGGTGAGCGTTTCAGTTCGAACGACCTGTTTTCCAAAAGCCAATCCATGCCCTTTGACGTGTGAACCTCACGAGACTCACTTGGCACGTAAGGAATTTAGGCAACCCCCCGCGCGCGGCGGAATTTTCACGGATTTTCCGAGGGAATCCGCGAGGCTTGACGAATTTACATACAGGGTGTCTGTTCTACAGGGGAAACATTTTGTCTGGCGTCGAGGTAAGTCTCCTGGAATGGGGTATCCGCAGAGGAGAGAGTCCTGTGTTTCCTCGACGAGCTGATGTAGTACGGATTGTGCGGGCCCGTCACATACATCACAACCAAGAACTCATTGCCACCGTGGTCTGATGCACAGATGAGGCCGTCGCAGTAGTCAATACCAACAATGAGCATGCCAGGCCCGTGCTGACAGCAGAAGCTCACCTTCTCAATACCAACAATGAACATGCCAGGCCCGTGCTGACAGCAGAAGCTCACCTTCTCAAGGATCACTTTTCCGTTGTTGTTCGTTTGGAAGATCTCCAACTGCGAATCTCTACAACACACACAATGGTACCATGTTGGTTAACTTCTTGCGGAACGCGAACGGGCGTGAAAAGGGAGGGAAAAGCGTCGCACGAAATGCATCCGACGAAGCAGTTGACAGGACGGCCCCGATACAGCCGGATAACGGCGCGCCGCCGTTCGCCGGTTCCGCGCGCCTTCACGGCGGACACCGCCACTTGAGATTATCGAGGCAAGCTCAGCGCCGGAACGGCAACCCGCGCTGAGCATTGAGCCCTGTAAAGTGCAAGTGTCATCAAGGCAGCCGAGCACTGCCCCACCTGCCTTTATGGCACTTGCACTTTACAGAACTCAACGCTCAACCCGCGCTGAGCATGGCGAGTAAAAAGAGACGCGGCACTAAAAGGGCGCACGGGCCGGGTTTGTTTGTGGCGCAGTCGCATACACAAAGTGCATAGCCACAACACGATACGCCGCCGACCGTCTCTTTTTCATAAAGGACAAACGCGCGCGGAAGGTGCATGCGGTTCGCGTACTCGCCAAGATTGCGATGGTATCGTACGTGGTCGGGAGCTTGCAAGGATCCCATACGGACCCGCGAAAGCTCCCGTGCCGTGTCGAGATCACCCTTGTTCTGAGGTTGCAGTTGCCTTCTCAGACTGCTCGCGGAACTGCGCATTTAGGACCTCGTTGCGTTTGATGTAATCGACCAGCAGCATCTTCCTGCGCTTGAGGCTGTGTGTGTGCGTTGGATACTGGAGGCTTGGACTACGGACCCTGATGGGCCTCGGACAAAACGAACAGCGTAGAAGAACTGACTGGCAGTCGCGGCGACGTCGCTTTGCCGAAAGGCGCGAATGCCGTCGGGGAGAAGCAAGGCTCAGACCGCTGTTCGCTTCCGCTGATCGTTCTAGCGCAAGGGAATGCTAATGTTGAGTGATTGCCTTCACTCGGGGAAACGAGCTTGGGCGAGGCCACCGGATGTTCTCTGTTAACCAACCACATCCTGAAGGCTGTGTGAAGTTCTGGCATCGTGCATGCTGGTGCCTCCCCCAGTGAAACTGGAAACTAGTCACGGGCTATGGGTCCAGCAGTGTCTATTGTAGTCATAAGTTCAAAGACCGGAAATCGCATACCATACAACTTCGTGAGTGATGTCACTTCGCTTCTTCGGTCCGAGCTTGAAGCGTCCGTTCGCAATCCGAGCTGTATGTGCGGCATTTCAGTCGGGGTCGTTTTAACCTTAAACACGCTGTCTACGTGTTTTTAGCCTGCACAGTACAGAGAGAGAGAGAGGGATCAAGAACTTCGTGAATGAAGTGAGTGAAGTTCTGGACGAACTTATACCGAAGGGCGGACTTGGCGTGCGGGGGGGTGAACCTGTTGGTCAACCTGTTGGTTTGTTTGTGCGCACTAGCGGCTTTTCACCTGTTGTGGTGAGTTGCTTTTAGTACGCTGCCAACTACTAATTTTTAGTACCAACAATGCATTGTTAACACAAAAAACACAAAAAGACCGCAGGAGCACACAGCAACTCCCCCCCCGAGAGAGAGAGAGAGAGACGAGTTAGAGTGCAGGGACCGTCTCTTCCGGTATCCTCACTTCTCTTCGTGCTGCTACGGCAGGCGTAGGTCGCTCAGGAGGCGCGTTGCAGGTTGCGGCTCTTCTCTTACAGTGGCGGCGCCGGAGTTGGCGCAGTGGGCTCTCTGGCCGGCGGGTGAGGCTCGTCTCGCGAGGGATCGCCGCCTTGTAACGCTGCGGGCCCTCTTCTTCCTCGCGACTGCGCTGCCTACGGCGGCGGCTAATACCTGGATGGGAAACTTCAGCTTACATTGAGCAATCCGTTGAGGGCAACTCACAAGATTGCTAGTACAGCAGTAAAATAAACAGTTCAACTTCGTCGAAAAAGCTGGCACACCAACGTGGAACTCGGAGGCAAGGGTCTCATCCCTGATGATCATCAGACGGGCGATCTCGCGGTTCACACGATCAACTTCCAGACGCGCCTGGAACGTGCAGACCTCGGCGCGCGGCGTGCTCTTGAAACTCGGGTGATGCGGCGATGTCAACGCCACACTCAGACGCAGACAGCGGCGCAGCATGGTACCCCACCCTTCCTCCGCAGATCTCGGCCCCTCCCCCAGGCCCAAATATACCTTGGATGGTTGTTTGCTTTGTGTTTCCGACGATCCCGTGTGGGCGTACAACTTTTTTTCGGGTTTCCACCTGGTCCGGGCTCCTGGTAAGTTCCCCGAAACTCCCAGATACTTCCCCGAAACTCCCCGATACTCAGCTCGATTTGTTTGTGTGCACTTACTTCAAACCTGTTTTGTTCATCTAACAGGAGTGAGGATAGAACGCTGTCATCGATCTGTTTTTGTTCTTGACAAATTGCATTTGTTAGACACAAAAAGTGGGGCTGCCGGCGGGTGTGGCCACGAAGTGACCAGGTGCAGTAGTTCAGTACCAGTACAGTAGTTCAACAGTGCAGCCGCCCAGCCTGAGTTTGCCTGAGTCCAGACTGAGTCTGGCTGAGTCGCACTGACTCAGGCTCGACTCAGGCTGGACTCAGTCTGAGTATTTCTTCCCGGAGGGGAGTATTTCTCGCCAGCCTCAGCCAGGATGCAAAGCATGGTACAGAGAAACTTGAACAGCTGACAACAGCTGACCAAGCTCACTGTGGGTGTACGGATCCGAGTCTCCGAGCAGACGCCCAAAGAATACCGACAACTGTGATCACAGCTCTTTTACCGTTCAGAAACGGAGGACATATAAACTATTGTCGCAAAGTCAGCAGCCGGTCTGGAGTTCGGACACTTCAAGGTAAAGACACTTCAAAAAGCAGCAATGCTTGCCGCTGCCAATAGATGTGTGCTACAAACCTTTTTTTTAGTTTCCCTCAGAAGCTGCGCACTCTGGTCAGCCCCCATATCCCTCCGTCTCCGCAAGGGGTCTCTGATAATTCTACTGACATGCCCGTGGAGACGGTCAACCACAGGGCTGAGCGTGGAATTCGGACACTTCAAGGTATAGACGCGTCGAAAAGGAGCAATGTTTGCTGCTGTCAATGATGTGTTACGAAACCTCAGTTTCCCTCAGAATCTGCACACTCTGGCCAGCCCCCATATCCCTCCGTCTCCGCGAGGGGTCTCTGATAATTTTACTGACATGCCCGTGGGGACGGTCAGCCAGGGATGAGCGGAGGGGTTGCGCTCTGCGAAGTTCCGGCAAGCTCTGCGAGCTGCGTTTGCCCGTTACGCTCTTGCTCCGGGAACTCGGATCATGTTCTGTTCTTTGATATTTTGCGACAGAAAGGCTCGTGAGAAAGATTCGACACGTGTTAGTATGTACTCACAGTGAAAAGGAGATAAAGGAACCACAAGACAGGACCAGGAACTAAAACAGAGCAAAGACAAAGTTGCATGCGTAGGGGGGAACGGACTATGCCTCGCCCTCCCCAGCTTCCTTTGGGGTGTCTTCCCACGTGCAGGCCACCATGCCACGTGGTAACACTTTCCGCGATTTATGCTCGTTGAGATAAAGAGACAGAGAGCATCAATATCACGTCTCATGCTACTATCCCTAAGGACGAACATCAACATTGCTAGTAAAAGATCTCTGTGTCACTACTCCGTTTCGATGAAAGAAGTCAACCGTGCATCTCCTAGGTTTGTCGATGTGGTCGTTCCGCGTGTTCGACGAACAAGCAACAATCGGAAACACTTCCCGCTTGCCATGCTTTGTCATGTCCAGCGCCAGCTTGACAGGAAATGCTCGACGATGCTGCCCGACAAAGAACAGAAGGGATCCCAAGTGCTGTAACTACCGAACCACGTGTTTAGGTCATGCGGGTCTACCCCTACACGACAAATCACACAAACACAACAGGTCAAAGTCCTGAGTGAGAAAGCAACACACGGTGGTATAAGCGAAGAACAAATCAGATTGTGTTTGTATTGTACTTGCCCCTTACCTCTATATTTCCTCCCTTCCATTCGGAGTCGAAGCAGCTACGTCGAGTATTTCTTTGCGTAGTTACCCAGCTCATATGAGCTGGCGTTTCTTTGAGCAGACCAGCAATCCCCCCATTTCCCAGGGTGGCTCGCAGAGAAGTAAATTTGAGAATTTACTATGCCTCTAGACTGCCACAGTTCTGAAGGGTTGGATGGGCGTCAAGTAGTTTTTCAGTGTTATATTTCCAAGGGGGTTCTAAAAAGGTTGTGGCACCAATTCGGAGGTGTAGGATTTCTGTAGGCACCACGTTTCTTCTCTCTGCGGTTGGCCCACGTCACTCTCTCCTTATGTGAAAAAAAAAAGAAGAAAAAATGTAGCGCATTGCAATTTCTGGTTCTTTTCTTGCTGCCCAAACGACGTTTGAGCATTACCTATTTGTATCGTGGGGCGGTTATCAGTCGGACTGGCGGGGGTTTTGCGTTTTCAGTGGGCTGAAACCCATTCAAGTATGTTACCCAAACTTTTTGAACCCATTATCCAGTATGCTCATCAAACGTTGCATCCCACTACGGTATGGAGGTTCCGGCTACTGCGCGTCGAAGTCTGCGGGTTGACGGAGAGCATTGGGAACTGTTAAGTACACGGACCACACGGATCTGCATGCACATGACGGAGAGCGACGCGGTACCAAGATGAGAGAGGCGCCCGGACACATCAACGGAATCGCGCAGGACCGAGGACGAGTCAGCTTGAGTAGCCGGCGCAGGTTTTTTTGCGTTGGTCTGGCCTCTGTTGCAGCTTTAGGCAGTTCTGGAGCGGGTCCCCATACTTACGAGCAGAGAAGGAAGTTTTGGAACCATACCGTACTGGGTTCACAGTTTGGGCTGCATCTGTGTAATGGGATGAAAGTTCGGACCATACTAATATTCGTTCAGTTTGGAAACCCTGCCGTAATGGGAGTTGGCTCGTTTTCGGCAGGTTTTCCGGAGTGAGAGTTCTAAAGGGTACCCATCGGCGCACCCTTTGTGGCTCCCGCGCCTTTCTCACACTCCCCCCATCAGGCATTCAGGCAGTGGTCTGCCCAAACATTAAACTAAGACTTCCCCCTCTCCCCGCGTATATATACCGTTCCAAGCACGTTCTTTTTTTTCCTCTCCCGCACTCTAGCTACCACTTCCTGTTGACCTCTGAAGTGGTTGCACGATGCGTGGCTCGCACTAATGCCGGAATGAGCATCAAAGTTCCACGGGGGGGGGATCTTAGCTGAGCACTGCCTCTCACGCATGATTGATGCTAGCATCAAGTCTTCTTCGAAGGGGGCCAAGCGGCGGACTTAGCTTCGGGCGGCGGACTGCATCACGCAAACGCCAGCCGGAGAAATAGGTTCCTCTGGACTCGCAAAGGGCGGTCACGTTTTGTTACTGGTTTTTTTTTTTTTGTCGACAAGTCACAACATGATGCTATTTTCAGCGCCTTCTCGTGCCTTTAATGTTAACTGACTTCAAGGTGCGACTGAAGAATGCACCGAAACGGGAAAGAGGGTGTGCCCGAGTCACGCCCGAAAAGCGGTGTGACACCCGCTTTTGAACTCCAGCTTCAACTCCAGCAGGGGCTGGACTCCACCGTGTGCACAATAAGGGGGCGGGAGGCGGGGTAGTTACCGTTGCACTGGAGACAACAATGCCGGAACAACGGTTGCACATGAAAGTTGGACGCTGCAGGAAAATCCCCGGAGGGGTCGATATATATATATATATTAAGCATTTATTGGGAAAACTAAATTCCCGAGGGTGGAAACAAAACATCGTTGCTTGGACGGCGTGAAATTTTGATAAGTCGCGGGGAGTTGATGTGGTGTTAGTTTGCAACGCGAGTGCTCGGCCGCTTGCACATGCACAGCAGGCGATCAGCAGATGAACTCAGACAGCTGGAATCCAGTGTGCTCAGGCAGACCCACAGATGTTCTTGCAACGAGACTCAAGCACACTGAATTGGTACAAGTTTTCTACGCACTTGGACCTGGAATTCAGCATGGGTGAGTTCGCTGGCGGTGAACTTCATCTGACACATACTGGGCTGGAGCGTTCACGGGAGGGGTTTTCTTCACAGGCCTTTGAGCACCGAGGATGAGACACCAATGAATTCGGCTCAAAACGAGCTCAAAACACGCGATTTCACTCACCACAGGGAGAAAAAAAATTTTGCGAGGGGTCTCCCCTACAGATTTCTCTGTATAACCCCCACGCAAAAATAAACGTTTATTTTTTTCGCGATACAAAATAAATTTCGTTTATTTTTTTCACCTGAAAATGGCTGGCGGCACGAAATAAATGCTGCCACACGAAATAAATTCCATAAATAAACTCGTTTATTTTTCCGGCCTGCGTAAACACAATGGAATCCTGCCAAAAATAAACGAAATTTATTGGGAAAAATAAATTCCCTCTGGTGGAAATGGCTTGCGGAGCGTGACGATAAATTTCGTTTATTTTTGGCAGGATTCCATTGTGTTTACGCAGGCCGGAAAAATAAACGAGTTTATTTATGGAATTTATTTCGTGTGGCAGCATTTATTTCGTGCCGCCAGCCATTTTCAGGTGAAAAAAATAAACGAAATTTATTTCGTATCGCGAAAAAAATAAACGTTTATTTTTGCGTGGGGGTTATACAGAGAAATCTGTAGGGGAGACCCCTCGCAAAATTTTTTTTCTCCCTGTGGTGAGTGAAATCGCGTGTTTTGAGCTCGTTTTGAGCCGAATTCATTGGTGTCTCATCCTCGGTGCTCAAAGGCCTGTGAAGAAAACCCCTCCCGTGAACGCTCCAGCCCAGTAAGTGTCAGATGAAGTTCACCGCCAGCGAACTCACCCATGCTGAATTCCAGGTCCAAGTGCGTAGAAAACTTGTACCAATTCAGTGTGCTTGAGTCTCGTTGCAAGAACATCTGTGGGTCTGCCTGAGCACACTGGATTCCAGCTGTCTGAGTTCATCTGCTGATCGCCTGCTGTGCATGTGCAAGCGGCCGAGCACTCGCGTTGCAAACTAACACCACATCAACTCCCCGCGACTTATCAAAATTTCACGCCGTCCAAGCAACGATGTTTTGTTTCCACCCTCGGGAATTTAGTTTTCCCAATAAAATCATTTATTCGGCAATAATTTCCGCCAATTTTGCCTCGGTGTCGGTTTTAGTCCCTCGGGAGGCCCTCGGGGGTTTGCAACCCCTCGCCACTCGCTCCGCTCGTGGCTCGGGGTTGCAAACCCCCCCTCGGGCCTCCCTCGGGACTAAAACCGACACCTCGACAAAATAAACGGAAATTATCTTGCCGAATAAATGCTTATTATCGTCACGCTCCTCCAGCCATTTCCACCAGAGGGAATTTATTTTTCCCAATAAATATATATATATATATATATATATATGTCCTGTACACGCGAAGGACGAGAATAGTTTACCCTCATTCAGCACTTGTTGCTGATCGTCTATCAATACCGGGAGACAGCTTCTTGTATGACGACGGGTTTTGAGTCTCCGATTGGCATGCGAGGCTTTTTCAGCGTTACTTCCAGATTAGAAGGTCGGGTTTTGTGCAAAGAAGATTTGACGCTGGTTACCCGGACACTTCAAAATCCCCGGAATCTCAAGCGAAATGTCATTCTAAAAACTCGGAGTGGCGCCGATTGAGTGAATTGAACGTGAGCGTGTGTTCAGTTCAAGATTTGTTCTGGGTCAGAACGGAGCAAAAATATGAGGGCTAGGGGCAAAATGTTAAGCTAGTTCTGGTGGATCGACAGGCAATGTTGGTAACGTAGTGGGGACGCACTCCTGTGAGAGGGAGAGAGAGGGTGTGTGAGAATAGAGCACTAATTTGGTATCGGAAAGTGCGAGATCAGGTAAACCTCGTTTAACCGTCAATATAATGTTCAGGGCTTACCCACATTCTCGCTTCCATTTGAGAGAGAGAGAGAGACAGAGAGTGTGTGTGATAATTAGCATCTTCACCATTTCTGCCAGCGCGACCTTTTCCGAGAGACAGAGAGAGAGAGAGAGAGTGAGTGAAAGAGAAGGACAATGGGGAAGGATAGGTTTGAAGAGGATTGCGAATTTGTCGGCTGTGGCACGTGTTGCAAAATACCGGGCGCTAGCGACCGACAAGGGCGAGCATGACACAGCCGCATCTCGAAGTTAGCGAGAGGCATCGGTTCACTCTGTCAACGGACAAAACCCACAAACGAAATGCGACGCCGGGAAAAATAGCGTTCGCCTGCCCATTCACTTTGCTCGCTATACACGTCAGTACTCGGACGGCGTTGTCAAGTAAACTAGCCTGTGACACTGCAAGCCTACTCCTCTGATACACCAAGTTCTCACTGCTCACGATGCGCCGCGGCTTTTTCTACGTATCTTGGTCGCCGGTTGGTGACCTTCCGCGCGACGTCCTGCAGTTCACTTCTCACCATTGTAGGCAGCATCGGTGGCGTTCTGACGAGGTGCGGCGCAGTTCTGAGACAACATCAACAGATCTCGGGCGAGCAACGGGCTCAGTAAGAAAGAGTATATTTGCGCCGGCAAGGAAAAGGATTTATTTTTTCTCGTGCGGTCGACGATTCACGCCGACCGTTTCTTTTTCGAAGGAGTTTGTTCCGGATGAGGTGCTCGGAAGAAGTGGCGTCGGTTACCAGTGGGCCAGGGCGTCGTTTATTCTGGGGGGTGGCCTGTATAGGCGGGTATATCCAGCAGCGCAAGGGGTAGTATTTTCTTTCGAAGAAAGACGGCGTCGTTGGCGCAAAGCGCTTCACGTTCAGTCTGAGTGCTATGGATGACAGGGCGTAGCAGGCGGAAGAACATCGTTGTTTACGGAACTCTTCAAAGACCACGGACGGAGGACCGTGTGTGTGCATTGTGTGGTAACCTGATACGTGTGTGTGCGATGATGTGGGTTTGCACGGCAGCCTGATACGTGTGATGGCTGTTTCACGAGCTTGATGCTCCGCATGGAGTGTACTGCATGCGGTTCATGTACTCAAAAGAACTCAGTGTCTGGTGCCGTGTGCCGTGGGTGCCGCCCACTGCAATCGAGGATTCGTTTGCGCCAATAAGCCCTCGGAGGGAAAAGGACTGCGTGTTTCTCCCGCTCAAGAAATAAACGGCGACGGGGGGGATGCGCCACCATCGAGGGCGAAGTCGCGCACACCGCCACAGGGGCGGAGCTGAAGGAACGTTCACCCGCGAAGAAGACAGACCGCACGAAGCGTCCACCCGAGGCCGGTGAGCCAGAAGTGAACAAGCGCCGGAAACATGACACGGTGCGCTCTAAGAGGTGGTCACGAGAATGAACGATGCGGACGATTGCCCAGGATTCGAACCCAAAATGGGTGGTCCTGACTGTCGCGGATGACGGAACGAGACAGTGCGTATCGCTTACGTTTAGGGCGTCGGGGCGTGGCAGGCCAAAGACTGTCATTCTTGTGGAGCGACGTCCTGGCTTGGGCCCGTAGCGCCTTAGGGAAAACGGAACGCAGACACTGTTCGAGTAGGATACCACCCCCACAACGTGTAGGTCGCCCAGCCACCTACTTTCTTGAACGATCGCCCTAACAGCTACAAAACACATGGGGGATAATGTGATAGGTCACATTACATGGAAACATGTACTGGCTGCCGCCACTACCGGACTCGAATATATGTCTTGGTTGTTGTTTTGTGCTACCGACTTATCTAATGTCTTTTTTTTTTTTCGGGGAGGGCGGGGGTTATCTTGGACCCCGAACGCAATAGTAACGCCTGCCAACTGTTGAACAGGGCAGGTCTCAGAGCCGCGGTGTGTGGGCTCAGTCGACACTGTGTTGTGCGGATGTTTTTCAGCATAATCCGTGCGCCACGGACCGACGGTTTAGGCGGTTACTGATTTCCCAAACCAAAGCGTCAAGGGGCCGCGTACCTTCGAGCTTGGTATTTGCGCCGATACCCGAGCCCATAGAGCCGGTCAGCCACAGGGCAGAGAGGACGGAGTCGTGGCGCTGCACCCAAGCCTTGCACTGGAGCGAGCTTCTTCTGAGCCACCCAACTTGTTGCCTTGGGTCGGTTCCGGAAGAAGAAATGTGAAAACAGGGGTTTGCCTTGAGGCTCGTGTTGTTGTGTGTGTAAGTTAAGAAACAAACAGAGCAGGCCACAAACTGGGCAATCAGGAAACACCGCTTGGTTCGAGCGTTGGGTTGTTGATTTTGAAGAACGGAGCGAGCGATCTTAACGAACAAACATACGAGGATGCAAGGCCACACAGCAGCCTGGGGTGACGCATCGGCAGGTGTATCTGCGTGGCAATGCTAGGGCGACAAAAAAAACGTCAGTTTTTTTTTTTTTTGCGTTTCCGAAGGTCGCGTGTGTGGTGTCGCGTGTGCGGTGTGCTTTTTTCGACGAAGGGCGCTGCAGGGTATCTATTGTGCTCATGGTACTCAATGTACGCGGGATCTGCAGAACACGCCAGACAGCTCAGTTCGGCGCGCCCTGCGCCTCATTCAACTTAGTGAGTACTCTTGGGTGCTTTTGTGTTTTTTTTTTTTTTTTTTTTGAAACCCAGTCAGAGGGATAGCCATTTTCTGGTGGGGAAGCTATATTGGGCACTTTTTGTCTCGAAGAGAGAGAGATGTAAAAAACAGGGGTTCGGCTAGAAGCTCTTCAGAAAAGCGCAGTTTGCGCGGAAGAAAAGCCTCTGTTTGCTGTTGCACCGTGGTGCAGTGGGTTGGACCCCCGACCGACTGCACCAGGGGCGCTTCACTGAGGACCCCCGTGTTTCAGATCACGTCCTCCCCGTCTTGTACAAGAACGGTTTTGGCTTATTATTGTTGGCTCAGGCCCCGCGCAGCGGCAATTTTTTTTTTGGATACACTTTTGAGAGGGGGGTAGTTTCTTGGCCCCGCGCAGCGGCAATTTTTTTTTTTGGGTATGTTTCTTGGTGACGTATTTATGACTGCCCTCCTGATGATGAGACTTTAGCTAGGCCCCACCAGCAGTTGGACCCAGTTCGACCCATACACCACGGGACTGGCCCCCAGGGTTCCGAGAAAAACGCATATTTCTTTTGGATAATTTCCGTTTTCCAAGGTGGACTAGAGGATGTGACACCAGTTTCCTCCCCAGATTTTTTTTTGTCAACACCAGCAGCTCGTGCTGGGCTCCGTTTTTCCCGACGACAACTAGGTGTCAGACTAGCCTACCCGAAGGCAGTTGATTTCTTTAGGCGAGGTTTCTCTACCGGCGGAAGTTGTTTGGGTTAGCGTTTTTTTTTTTTTTTTTTTTCAAAATGTGAGGATTTGCCTCACAATTGAAACTGACGCTAACCCTATGAACCCAGTATTTTTGTAAAGTCCATATTAGCACACGGCGGAGTCCAGCTGAGCCAATTCACCTACCCCCTGATCGAGTGTAATCGAGCGTAATCGAGTGTAATCGAGCGTAATAGAGTGTAGTAGAGTGTAGTAGAGCGTTGTAGAGTGTGATCGAGATTGACACTAGTATTTTGGGTTCGACCACTGGTGGACCCCTGACTGGCCCATGGGCGACCATGTTGACCACTGTCTGGCCCAAGACGTGCCAAGCATAAGCATACGAGGGACGGAAACCGCAGGCAAGTGGGCGATGTGCATATGAGACCGGAAGCTCTCGAGATGAAGATGTTCTAAATCATGGCAGCAAGCACGGGGACTGCAGGCGGGTTGGTGGCGAAAAGGGACAGAAAGATCTTCGAGCGACTGTGAGCAGCCTAGCAAGACGGGATGATGAATGATGAAGAAGCGCTAAGTGATCGCAAAGGTCCTTGTCTGGCGACCGACCTTCCTTGAAAGGAAGGTCGGTAGCCAGACATTTTTGTCAGCAAGGTGCAGGCGATGCACGGGCTCCATGATGACCTCGTCAACGGCCCCACAGGCGTACACTCACTAGCCGTCGTGAAGAGGCCTCTGTCTGTAACCATCTTTTTCATCCTTGGGAGCAGTGCATCGCCAGGGAGATCGAACCCCAAGGCAAGGAGCGACTCTTGCAGCTTCTGAAAGTAATCCAGCACGTACTGGAGATACTTGGTTGTCGTTGCTGGATCCTTCTGCCACACAAGTGCTGCAAACACAAGCCGCATCCTCCATCTCTGCTCCATCGTGTCCAGGTACGAGAACGTCAGGCAGAGGATATCTTTGCTCCCCGGAAGCTCTCCTGCATCCCCGGCAATGACGAAGTCACCACCCCCAAGCCGGAGCAGAAACTCCATGTCACCGAGGACAAGGTGCCTACCGAGCGCTCGGCGAACACCCTATCGCCTGGAACTGGCCCGCACGGAATGCCTAAAGGCTCAAGTACTAACTGCGCTAAATTTAATATATGCGAGCTATTGTGGTACTCATTTGCATGCAAATGACTCCCCACTGACGCAACAAGAAGACGCCGATGCTCTATCGAATCACGCGATGGATGAGGTTCAGAGACGAGCGACAGCCGAGTATCGGGACTCGGCGACCGCGAAATCGTACGCGATGAAGAGCGCGATGCGACGGCTGACGAGTATCGTGCAGACGCCGATTCACCCGGCGCTTGAGATGCAAGTCAACGTCCTGACGTCTCTCGGAGGCGGGAACATGGCCGGACTCAACAAGAGACCACAAATAGCAAACCAGCAGGCGTTTGAAGCTGTGATGCGCGCCTACGAAGCCGCCGCACGAGAGCAGACGGCGAAGTAGGCCGGCGACAAGGTGCGAGCCGTACCGCAGGCTGGGCTCCGCAAAGCTGCAACACTGAATGGCAGTTTTCGACCGCAGACGCATTACCCGTCGGGATGGGAGCGCAAGCAGGCTCGATGGAATCACGGAGTCAAGCAGGAGAGACGAACTGCGCAGACTGAGCGCAAGACGTGCACCAAGGGCAGACCAGGACGTTGGGACCGTGCGAAGTCGAAGAAGGAGTCCAAAAGCGAAGCAACAACACCAACGCGGAAACGCAACTCGAAGGCAGCCAAGCGGGCCTCCAGTGAAGTAACGAAGCTCATCCGAGTGTCCGATGAAACCCCTTGTCAATACCACCCAACGACTGCGACGCGCGTGCGAAATGTCGGACGCTAGCGTCTGTCAAGAGCATGCGTGACTCAGCCGTGTTTTAAAGGTGAGATGAGAGGCACCGGCTCACTCTGTCAAAGGACTATACTAACGCAACAAGAAGACGAGCTAATGCGAGATAGTGGTACCCGAGCCCGTACGCACTCGACAACCTGCTTCCGTGAGTCAGCCCGAGCTTCCTGGTCTCCAGCTACACTGCCTGTCGCGGTCATTTTTTCAGACTAATATTCTTGTTTTTATTCCAATTTCAATATCCTGTCATCAGCACCTTTTTAGCCCCGGAAGAAGGTGCGTTAGTGGGCCCGTTGAACCGGCCTATCAAGATTGGCTGAGTGTCACGCCTTTAATCAATTACTGCAGTACCCCCCCAATTCACCCAAATGTTGATCGAGTGTAATCGAGCGTAATCGAGCGTAATCGAGTGTAATCGAGTGTAATCGACGCGTAATCGAGCTAAAGTCACTTTCAGGGGGGCTAGGTGAATTGGCTCACCAGCCTCAAAAGAAGCTGGAGTTGATGAAAGAAGTAAAAAACGCGGGTGTCGCACCCGCTTTTCGGGTGTGGATGTATACACGCGTTTTGGTTGCAGCACGCCCGCATTTCGGGTGACTTAGGCATACCATCTTTAGCTCCAGCTTCTGAAACTGGACCTCACCATGCAGGACCTCTGACTGAGCTCGAGTAGCATTTCGGGCCTGAAGCGAAGAGCTGCATTCGAGGTCCTGGGAGGATTTTTTTCCCCAACCGAAAGCAAGTTTTGTGTTCCCGATCAGAGTTCACTTTGGCATCTGGGGGAGGGAGGGGGCTGCAAGGACATGCATGCTTGTAATGTGCTCAACTCCGCGCGGAGGGAGGCAGGGGGCCTGCAACCCTGGAGCTAAGCTCTGCCACACCGCCGGTAGAATTACATCTGCGATGGCACCGGCAGAGCCAGCACGCCCCACGAAACCAGTTATGCAGGCGCTGCCTTACTACCTGGCTGCCCTGGCATGACAACAGTGGCCCCGGAGGCATGATTTGGTCTGATCGGCGGAAAGAGCCGGCCGAATATAAGCCGGCCAGTTTTTCAGTTCCTTTTTTATTAGCGCGAAAACTGGTAAGGAAATGCTTGGGGAGACTGCCAGTTGCGAAGTCTCAAAGGAGGTGATATCGCGTGCCTGCACTGTCCCGCAGAGCGGAGCTAGTTGGTCGGGCGAAGAAGCTTCGGGTTGTTGCTCGTGTTGCGCGTCCAACACACGTGTTGGAACGGGGAACAACTAATTCGGACACGGGTCGCTTTACTGGGACACGTTTACTTTAAGGCATAGGACAGGTGGATTCTCCGAAGGTGAATCCATGGTCACCATTCTCCGAAGGTGAAATGGTCAACATTCCCTGGGGATAGGAACTTCCCTGCTGAGTTCCGTGCGGTCGCTGCACTAACTTTTGGCACCTGCACCGCATTGTGTAGCGCAAAGGCTTCTATTCTAACAAAATAACGAATTGGCGGTAACTGATGAATTTTTTGCTGGAGACATCAGCGCGGAACCTGGGTGCCTGCGTGTTCGTAGCAGCCCAGGCTACTACGAGTGCACAGGGAACCCCGTCTTGGGGAGAAGGCCTCTACGACCGTGTCCGAGCAACCGGTGGGTGAGTCTTATATATAATATAAGATTCACACCTCCGTGGCTCTAGTTGGCAGAGGGGGCTGAATAGAAATGGTAATCGTGGTAAACTTTCTTTTTGTTCCTTTTACGGCTATTCTCTCCTTTTATGCGTCTTTTGCTCTCTATTGCTGGGAATACCGGTATTCCTGGACTTTTGGTGCTGAAAGAAGGGATGAATCCGTTCACTTCACCCCCCACGTGGCGCTCGTTTAGCAGGGGCTGAAACGTGGTAGGTGGGAAGGGTCTTCTTCCCCCCCGGGGTCGTCCCATTTCCGCTCGAATATTCCAATCTTGTTTTGGTGGTGCAAGCGAAGAACAAATCAGATAGTGTTTGTATTGTATTTGCCCCTTACCTCTATATTTCCTCCCTTCCATTCGGAGTCGAAGCAGCAACGTCGAGTATTTTCCATGTGTGTTGCAGCCGCCAACGGGTCGGGATGACCTCGATGCTTTACCTGGCTTTGGCGGACTGATTAAATGGAGAAAAGAAACGCTCGAGAAAGGGGGCATCATCAATTTCTTTTGAGTGGTTGCGGGTGTGATTTTGCCTTTTTTGTGCAGCCGACTATTTACGTATTAAATTTACTTGCATTTTTTGATTATTGTGCCCCCCTTTTTTCTTTTGGAGATACTGACATTCGTAGGCGTGGCCACGAGGGCAGGGCTTACGCTCCACGTGTGGAACGTGTGGGTTTCCTCACGTTAATTCTCCGACCGGGTCCAAAGTAGGAACCACGGATAAGTGGGGAAAAAGGTAAAATTACAGGAAAATCGCTGTTTCTCCCCCCACCCCCCCTACACATATAGGGGGATGGGTTTTGTTTCCCTCGAACCTTAAGCGCCCACATGTGGACCACACGTATTTTCGCTGAGGCCGAAAACAGAGTAATAGAGAAAAGGGCGGGCGACCGATTGGGTGCACCAGCTCTGAGTTGCACCACAATGGAGGCGCACCAAAAGCGATTCTTCCGGAGTCACGTCAACCACTTAAACAGCTGTGACACACCGGGCGCGAGTATGCATGGCACAACCGTACCTGAACGGAGAGACAGAGGCATCAATTCACACCATCAAAGGACCGAGAGAGAGAGAGAGAGTTAGAATAGAGCATCGATTTGGTATCGGAAAGTAGGTGCGAGATCAGCAAACCGTGCGCTAGCTTCGTTTAAACGTGAATCTAATAATCAGGGCTTACCCCAAATTCTCGCTTTCATTTTATTTCGATTCTCCTCCTAGTCATAATCATACTCATAATCATACACTACCCTCCTGGGGAAAAATGCCGGTACACACGGGTAGCACGCGCCGCCGGGCCGGGCCAGCCGTCGGCTGATGGATCCTGACTGGGCGGCGGCTGAGGAAGCTGCCGATAAGGCCACCCTGGAGTGGCGGGTATGGAACCCTTGCGAGCCCGGGGAGTCGGTGGTCCCCCATTCTCCGGCGGGAAAGGGGGAGAAAGCCGGTCGGAGTTGAAGACCGGCGTTGAACGGTCGTCTGGGGGCTGGTCCCCCCTGGCCGACTGCAGACTTGAAGGACCTGGCGGGAGTACGACGGAGGCTCTACTCCCGCCTCCGGCTGACAGCGCCGCACAACACGAAGACCCGGGAAGCGCATCCACGAATGCACCCGGGCACTCGGAATTAGCTCATCCTACCCTTTGCGACAGCCGTTTCCCGACACGACAGAAACAACCCTTGCCCGACGCCGGCTTCTCGCCTAGGCAGGTCAGGGGGTTGAAGTCGCGAAGGTCCAGGTTGCTCAGGGGGAGGAGGCTTTTCCTCCGGCTCCACCCCCATTTCCACGACCCTCTTACCGCAGTTCCTCTCGGGTACCTCCCACAAGAAACGAGAGGTCTCATTCCGGGCATCGGTGCCCCGAGATCTGCGAGGCCGCTAGACGTCACGGCAGTGCCGCCGATCGATCTCCGCGAGCTCCGGAGCCTCGCCGGCCCCGGGGCCCGCTTGCATGGCCTGCTTGACCTCCTAACGGACGGGCACTCCTTCCGATTCCGTTTCCGTTTCCTTCTTTTTGGCGGTGGATGGAAACGCCGTTTCTTTTCAAAAGAAACGGCTGGTATGCCACTAGTATACTGGCTGACGGTCCAACCGGAAATGTGTTCCGAACGGCGGACCCCCCCCCGCAATCCAGTTGGAAACATGGACAAGGAGGCTCCGAAAAAGAGGGAGGAAGCATAAGAGTTGCGACCGCGTGGAGCAGACGCAACCACACGCATCCGGTTGTGATGGCTTTGAGGTCTGCAGCTCTTTATACCAATGGCTGTTGTGGCGACGATGCTCTGTTGTGCGAGGCCGTTAGCCAACGCGCTGAAGACGATCCGGAAAGCACATCCGCTTCCAATAATAGGCTATACAGATACGATCGTTCAGGACAGCGGGAGCACCGCCGCGCCACAGGCTACAAGACCGGGGTTTTTCGGCGGCGTAAGACAAAGAGGGAGTGCTCCGTCTTCTGGCGGGCTCTCTGACTCTTCAGGGCCCTTCCTGGGCTGTTCTTCGACTTGGCTCGGCCCCTTCTTGTGTGCCGTCGCGGTCTCGTTTGTGCAGAGCAGTCGCTGATGCTCACCGCTTTCTTTCGTCGGCGATCTGACACGAGCAAATAGGTAACCACAAGCTAATGATGCAGAATGTCGTCACATGCGGATGCTGAGGTTTTCTGACACCAGATTCCACTCTTCTGTGCCTACCACTTCGTCCTCTGCTGCTTCCAACCCACGTTCTTCATGTTTACTTGTATCGGCGGCCGTGCCGAGTGGGGCTTTTTGAATCTGCCGTCCTCTTCTGCATTGTCGGTGGGGTTCTTCCTGCCGTCGCTGTCTATGCACCGCCCGATGGTGCCCCTTCCGGTGACGGTTGTCACCCGTCGTCGTGTGCAAGGTGCACTGTGGCAAGCAATGTTTAACGGACACGTTACTGCGTGGCCATCGCTTTTCTGGCGGGTTCAACATTGCCCCGGCATACGTGTGCCCTTCTCACCTCCTGATGCTGATTGGAAGAGAAGTGCCCGCTGGTAGATCAAAAGAAGAAGGTGATCCCGCCCTCTGAAAGGAAAGCCAAATTTTGGCTGGAAACGGGCACCCGACGGACACACAGAAGGACCCGCGAAGTGGTATCCTATAGGACCCCTCAGCATGAGGAGCCTTCCGGCGTTTCTTTTAAAAGAAACGGAAACGTTTCCGTTTCCGTTTCCGTTTCCGTTTCCATATTTCGAAAAAACTAAAAGAAACGGCGTTTCCATCCAACTTAGCCCTGGGCTGGGGATCGCTGGTTCGAGTGAGCGACGACGTCCTTCCTTTCCTTGCTAGGGTGAGGCGGCGTCTGTCGGGGAACCGGTGGGTCACGTTCGACATGCAGCAGGGATACCCCCGTCGAGGCATGGTCCGACGCCAGCAAGCAGGGATGGGCCTGGCTGGTGGGTCCATGGCAATGTGGGGACTGTGGAGAGATGTCTCGCAGCACATCTTCTTTGCCGAATTAACGGCGGCAAAGTTTGCGATTGCGTACGCTGTTTAGGAATTGGAAGTCGAAGACCCAACTCGGAAACTTCATCCTCTGCCAGGTCCGCGACGTGTTGGAAGAACACCAATGTGTCCTCGAGACTATATGGGTCCCGACTGCGGAACAACTGGCAGACGTCTGGACGCGGGACCCATACAGGCAGGCGCATCCGGCCGCCCCGGACCCCGTTCTGCGTTGCGTGAGGATCTTTACCTCGGAAGTTTGTATTTGCGCTCCGTGGGTTTCAACTGGTTTGAAGTGGTTTGGAGTAAGAGGAGGCAGACTTGCTGAGAAGGGAAATGCAAGAAAGTGCTTTGGAATGGTGTAGGTATTCAATGCGTGACTTGACTGCACCGTGCTTCGGTCGTTTGCGTCTGTATCCAGTATGCATACAGAGTAACCCAAGGAGCATGTGGACATAACAGAACCTGTAGGCCTGCGAGCCTAAAAATCAGGTCTGTTCGTATCCCGCCATGTTGCATCCCTTCGGTATCCGAACCCCTACGCAGTCGAAAAACACAGGGCGCCAGCCCAATTTCTGGAGACCATGACTCGCTGGGGAGAGTCTCTGTTTGATGTTTACGCAGAACACTGACTGATTTTAGCGCTGCAACAACCTCAGAATCGTGCGCGGGCGTGCGATCGCTTTTCGAGGGTTGGGCGCGACCTTAAACACGGGTGGGGCCCCACACAGCGGGAAAAAGACAGGCACTTCGTTTTGTTCGTGCCGGTTGATCGGTTTCCTACTTGTATTTACCATGTGTGCATTTTTCAGGTTAGAAACTCTGACCAACCACCAAAAACACGCACAGCGCATTAAGGGCAACCCGCCAGATTGTTAGCGCTAAAGAAAATATAATGTATAATCTTGGAATAAGCACGAACGACGGTAGCTGCCTGCCAACGGTTAGCTGGTTGCCGGTAGCCCCCGGTCAAGATCGGCTGATGAAGCGGTGGATCAAGTTTGTACACAGCCCGTCGACGGGTTTCGCGTTCTTTTGAGCGTACAAGAGCTGGATACGTTTCTAACAATGATCTGAGGTTTCTAGCAGCTAACAACATACACTACCCTGCAATTGAATAGTTGCACAGGGCTGCTAACGTGTTTTCAGAGGGAGCGTTCGCTTGAACGCCGGAGATTTTGAGCATTCTTGAGGCCCTCGATAGGAAATGGCTGGGTTAAAAGGTCGATGATACCGTCGACTACTGCCGCGAACAGGGGCTCGTGATATTTTTATACACTGGATTATTCAGCTTCGGTACGAGATTGACTGTAGAGAAGATAAAAAACGAGCTAGCGTTAGTTGGTTGGTGCCTCTCACGTGGAGACATTTTTTGGTAGGTAGTTCGTTCACCACCTATTCTGCTCCTAGGGGGGGATATCTGAGTTCAATGTGTAGGCAGGGGGTGTGGCATTTTGGACAGGAACTTCTCTGCTCGCGCGAGTTTTCCATCTGTCGGGCCTCTCCAACTTCTTCAAAACCGGCCTGCTTCGTGGGGCACAGTATACGTAAGCAGAACCAACACACGCAATCCCCCCCCTCATATCCGTGTACCACGGGCTTGTCACACGGTATGACGAGAAAAAAAAACGAGGACGAGTAAAAGTGCTTGCCTTGCGGCGTCGTCTTGGAAGAAGTGCGTAGCTTTGTTGTTGTTTGTGAAACTCCAACACACTTGTGATGCACGATACTTAGCTAATGACGAGATCTACAACATGAACTACATGCGAATCTTGTGTGTACTCAACGTGTGACAAGGAGGTGGTGTGAGACTTCCATGCTGGAGGGCGGAGAGTTTGGGGGGAGAACGAGCACATCCTCCCAGATCCGGGGATTTTGCACATTGTTGGAAAGGGAGCCCTGCCGTCTGGGAGTCCAGGTGTCCCGCTCTTTCAGGGCGGATGGGGCACTCACTACCTGTCCTGCAGAAACGTTCTGGCAGCTGCACCACCGAGCCTCCCGACAATCAAATCTGGGAGAAGTCGGCAGATGAGCGAGGCGCGCATCGCAAACGCGCCTCGATCCGCGTGAGCTTATACACACACACACACACACACACACACACACACACACACACACACACACACACACACACACACACACACACACACACACACACACACACACACACACACATACTAGCAAGCTTGCTTGAGCGCCGAAGGCGCGTCTAGTGGAATCCCGTTTTCCGTTTCCACCATTTGACGTACGCGATGCCTCCTAGTTCCACTCTTTAAGTTTGTACTCCCCCTTCCCCCTTACCCGTGTGCCGCCCACGCGGCCCTCTTCTCCTTGTATTGCCGGCCGGCCGCTTCCCTCGATAACGGTGCTTTATCCTTTTCCTGCCTTTTAGTCCTGAGTTCACCCACTGCAATCCATGCCACAAGCGGTCCAGAAGCTCGAAAGACCAGAAACGGAAAGAAAGGGATTCCACACACACACACACACACACACACACACACACACACACACACACACATACACAGGGAACAGTCGTGAGGGGTGCTTCGCGGCGCGCGCAACTCACGGAGACAACCGACGCGGTCATCCTCGGCATCCGGGAGCACGTAAGAACGCTGAAGCCGACACGGACGGAGACCGCGTTGTACCCCCAACACCTGGAATGGGCGGCAACCTATATCCCGGAGGAAGCCTACCCCGCAGGATGGGCACAAGGAAAGGCCGACTGGAAGGCGAGGGCGGAGATGATAAACAAGGTTTCAGGTGCAGGAGCGTGCGGAGGGTCGCAACCGAAGAAGGCCCCAGAAGACGCGGTGAACACATCACGCCCCGGCGAGATTTGCACGCTACACAGAAAGCCCCGATGTAAGGAATGTGCGAAAAAGCGCTTGCCAGCGGAGACGTGTTGCCGGTATAAACAACACCACCATGAAGGAGACGGCCTAAGGCCGCGGATGCTATACTGCTCGATCCACAGACTGGGGCGCTGCGGCGAGTGCGAAGCAGACAACGAAGGGATCGCGAGGTGCTGTACAAGGCACCACCCCCAGTTGAACACGGACCCCCACTCGCAACCTGCGGGAGCATCGGCGGTTACTTGAAACTGAAGGAGTCGTGGACGCCTCTCGCACAGGGAGGCACCACGTGAAAACAGGTCTACAACACACACACACACACACACACACACACACACACACACACACACACACACACACACACACACACACACACACACACACACACACACACACACACACACACACACACACACACACACACACACACACACACACACACACACACACACACACACACACACACACACACACGCACACATCTACTAATCTACACTTCGAAAATCGCGAGGCCGAGAATTCGCGAGAAAGCGAGAGCAAGCTCGCCAGAGGGATACTCCGCTTCGGGTGAAATCATGAGGTAGCCGTTCATGAGATTCATCGGCGCACACCGAGTGGAGGCACAGGCTGTGAGCGAGGAAGCATGGGTGGTGGCGTAACTGGAGGGGACAGAGAGCTGAAGTCGGCCTGTCGGAGGGTCGGAAGCGGTTTGATACGGAGTCGTCCTGGGATGTACGTCTCGGAAGTCACACTGCGAGTGAAGGGAGCGGGAGGCGGTCGGTAAGGGGGGATGGCTGAAGCGTCGTGGGGCATTGCCGCCGCTGAGCCTGGGCCAGCGGCGATGATTGAAGAGGACCCGCTGCCAGGTCTTGTCGGGGGGGGCGTTGATGACAAAGGTGTGTTCGTTGGCGGCGTGGCGGGGACCAGCGGCAGGCCGAAGTGTAGCGGGAGCCCCGTTTTGTACCCGCCGGTACCGTTCGATGTGAACACACCCGTGATCGACGATGACAGCGGCTTGAAGTTGGGAATGGCAGGCGGTGTACGAGGCCACATATTGCGTTCATGCGACCTGCCCGGGGGGGTAGTCTGCAGGTTGGGCTCAGAGGCGAGAAGGTTGCTGCTACTAGAGGCGCTCAGGCTGCGTGAGCAGTTGGGCACGCTGAACGGGTTCGGGTCCTCGTCCCCGTGCCTACTGGGCCCGAACCCTCTTCCCGAAGGAGTCACGTCCAACCCCTCAAAACGACCGCGATCCAGTGGACTCAGCGGGTGCACGCCTGCCGTGCTACGCCCACAGCAGCCGAAGATGGGCAAGGAACGGTTCCAAGGAGGATCCTGTGCGGTGGGTTATTGAAACGTTTTGTATTGGGTGATAACCCTGTGCGATCTTCGTTGCCCAGTACGTGTTTTGATGAAGAGAACGAGGGGGGGTTGTGATTGCAAGTTTAGCTGTGGGTACCCCGAAGTGGTGCGCTGGCTGAAACGAAACCACAAAATGATTCGACAATTTCTACTTAGGATGGTGTGATCCAGACCCCGTAGAAAGACGGTAAAAGAACCCGGCAAGAACCCGGCAGAAACCCGGCAGAACTCAGGGCGGGGTCCATTTTTTATTTTTACCTTTCCTGCAGGAACTCTCAGAACTACTCCGGGTTTGGAGGAGCATCCCAGGGTGCTCAGAAGAAGAGATAAGGGCCCCCCACTCAGCTTCAGAACACGTAGCATCACAATATCCCGCGGCGTTGACAATTTGTGTTACTAAACTCCAAACCCGGTATTGGTCGAGAAATGTTTGAATGTGAGACATTATTTTTGACTTATTTTGGAAAATGGGGCCAAGCTCTGCAGCATCTACCGGTTCTTGAGGAGACTCTGTAAACGAGTTCACCTCTCAACCGCGGATTTGCAAGCACGGAAAAAGCGACTTGACGCTGAAGTTGCAGTCCCTGGGCAGCGAAGGCGAAAGAGCGAAAAGAACGACGGACTGCCTTGCTTGCAGAGGTTGTTCGGGTACTTGTCGCCGAATATGAAACTACACGTGGCTGGGACTGCCCCGCTGGACAGCTTCTGGGAAAGGATCGGTGCCGCCCCGCGTTTTATCTAGTGGCACTAATGCAACAAATTTACATCTAGTGGCGGTGAACGCGCTCATCACACAAGCGCTCTTCCTTGCCCACATCGACATCATCGGTCGTCATCTCTGTCAGTTTCTCAAACGGCGAGCACACTCCTGAAACATCGTCGCAGTCTCGGGTGTCTCGTCCCCTCGCGCCCACTGTAACCGGAATGGCCCGAAGGGCCTCTTCGCAGCTTTCGGAGTCCAGGAGCTTCCCCTTCCCAGGAGCTGCTGGCCCGCAGGTCAACAGAATCCACGTGACACGGGAATGCGTTTCGTCGCAACATCTTGACAAAAGAGTCAGTTATGGCCGCACCTCGCCCGTTCACAGAAAGTCTTCTGTGTCGCTGACGATCTGACCCAAAAACGTCCAAACCGCGTACAGATTTTTGCAAGCTCCGACATGAAATCTCTCGAAAACCGTTTGTGATTTCCCTCAGATCACGTAGGTGCCCGGATATACCAGGATACCGGCTGGTGCATTTGAAAGTCGCACCAGGTGGCGAGCGTTCCAGGAGTACCTCCAAGCCTGGTTGGATGAGACAGCAGGGTGGGGCCATATTCGATGTTCTGATGGAAAATGTTGTGTGTGTTCTTCCACACTCTGAACAACGACTGGAAAGCGCATGCGATTCTCATCCAGGATGACTGGCACTGATCCAGAACCCTGCATGCAACCATATCAAACTTCTCCAGGTCAATGTCGTCCGAGCCTGACAGCTCACGACGTCGAACGGAAGCCAACTCGGTCATGCCTGTAGCTGCTGGATGCGGTTCACATTTCAGCTGAGGTTCTGCAGATGCCTCCAGAATAGCACGCCGGCCCCAGAAATGCCCCCATGAGGGATTCAAGGGATGGGTACCTGGTATACTACCCAATATACCCATCCGGGGGCATCTACGGGGGCTTCTATGCACTGTTTGACCCTCACGGCTCTCCTTTTCTCGGTGATTGGCACCCGTACATATCCAGGGAGTTTGACGACTATTCTGTTGCCATATCGCGGCAGGTACTGCGTGAAGCGTCGCCAAATGCCTGAAAGAGCTAGCAGCGACTCGATGGGAGACGCAAGCTGCCAAAAATAAAAAATGGACACCCCCCGATAAGAACCCGGCAGGAACCCGACAGAACTTGGTTTGGATCACACCATAGGAAATACTTGCTAAATCGCCCGAGCACCAATTGTCAGAATTCTTGCGCGAAAACAACCAGAGTAAACCCTAAGAGGTTGACTCCATAAAGGCGCATTTTGCTGAAGCAGCCAGAGACAGCAGGCAGGGGGCAGGTCTACTTATTTTTTCCCCCATGGGACCAGTGCCCCTGAGCCAATTCACCTACCCCCTGATCGAGTGTAATCGAGCGTAATCGAGCGTAATCGAGTGTAATCGAGCGTAATCGAGCGTAATAGAGTGTAGTAGAGTGTAGTAGAGCGTTGTAGAGTGTGATCGAGATTGACACTAGTATTTTGGGTTCGACCACTGGTGGACCCCTGACTGGCCCATGGGCGACCATGTTGACCACTGTCTGGCCCCAGAAGTGCCAAGCATAAGCATACGAGGGACGGAAACCGCAGGCAAGTGGGCGATGTGCATATGAGACCGGAAGCTTTCGGGGACTGCAGGCGAGTTGGTGGCGAAAAGGGACAAAGATCTTCGAGCGACTGTGAGCAGCCTAGCAAGACGGGATGATGAACGATGATGAAAAAAGAAGAAGCGCTAGGCCGCTCGAAAGCACACGAAATCCGCACCTTGCGTTGCAGCACTACAGCAGAAAGACGAGCTTCTTCCTCGGCTCTTGGCACTCCTCTGCCTTCCTCTTCACCAGGACAGTCCCTGGCGGGTCAGCATCCGGTAGCTCCACCGGCTGGTCAGCATCCGGTAGCTCCACCGGCTGGTCAGCATCCGGTTGCTCCACCGGCGGGTCAGCATCCGGTAGCTCCACCGGCGGGTCAGCATCCGGTAGCTCCCCCGGCGGGTCAGCATCCGGTAGCTCCGAGGCCCTGTCTTCGGCTGTGCTCGTGCCTGCAGGCTTCGTCGGCTTCGGCTTCTTCCAGATGTCGAAAAGAGATCTGTAGCTGGACAGATCCTCTTTCGCGGCAGCGGCTCGCCTTTCTTCCTCTCGTCGCGCTTGAGCCCCAACTCGAGAGTCTTGCAAATGAGACCCTCGCTTCTTCTCGACCGCAGCCACCGCGGTCTTCTCCAGCAGAGCGGCGCCCTTTTCACAGCCGCTTATGTGGGCTTCGTAGGGGGCTAGCCTGAGCTTGTCCTTGTCCCCCTCCTTGGCGACGAACACCACCTTTGAGCATCCCACGCAAGATACGGTGGGCGAGATGCCTTTACCGACCTTGAAGGCCGGTTGCAGGTCGGCGCCGGTTAACTTAGCGGCTAGCTGGGCCGCTGTGTTCGCTTGCTTGCCTGCCGCCCGCTTCTCGGTTGCGTCCAGCACGACAATAAGCTGTCGTGCGTCCGCTCTGGCTGCTGCGAACAAGTCCGCCGGCCCAACGACCTCGCGGATGCCGGTGTCATCGTCGTCGAGGCGCGCGGCGGATTTCGGCAGCGTGTACCGAACGGCGGTGGGGGCTAGGGAGACAGTAAAGCCCTCCCTTCGCGCGATCGGCACCGCTGCGTCTCGTGCCTTTTTGACGTACTGCGCAAGGTCGTCACCCCCCTGCTCAACGTACAAAACGGCCTCTGCGGCCGCTGTTCGGTCCTTTTTGGTAAGGAGCTTTTTTGTGCGCTCCCCCCAAATCACCTTCATGGTGAAGCTGATCTCATTCTCGCGCGGCATCTTAGAATTCAAACCCCCTGCAATAAAGTTCACAATGAAAGATTATCAATGCAGCACGAAGCGAAGCACAACCAGATCACACGCTTGAACGCACACAACATTCGAGACAAGGCATCGAATGCACGACAGCCACTGATAGAGAACGACAAGAACGCAAGAGAGATGGGACAAACATATGACGGCATGCGTTTTCGTAGAGTCCGTACAGGCCAGATGGTTTATGTAAGAGCAGCAAGAATGAGGACGTCGTCTGAATGAAAATGAGCCTGCTGACCGCAAACAAAATTACTTGAGCAGAGGAACGAGAAGCTAAAGTGACCCATGGTTAATCAGGAGTCAGCGCTTGACGAATCGTCGGCGCTGTCGGACTCGTCGGACTCGTCAGAATTGTCGGACTCGTCGGAATTGTCGGACCCATTGGACGAGGTACTACTGCCTGACTTGTTCGATGATTTCCCAGCCTTAACCGTAGGGTTCTTTTTCCGACGTTTCACAGAGTGCTTTCCCCCGGGCTTCTCCGGACGCTTTCGCCCGACCTTGCCGTAGGTAGTCGGCAGCTTGAAGTCGGACTTGTCGAAGGCGATGATGGCTTCGAGAAGGTCGCTCATTTTGCCCTTTTTGGGAAGGCGTCGCTTCATGCTTTGACTCAATACGCATGCGCGAGTGCCGTTTTCAGCAATCTCCTTCGGGGTCAACTGCTCGATTGCCTCCAAGCGTGTCTTCGCGATCTCTTCCCTTGCATCGCGCTTGCGCTGGCTTTCATCAGCAAGATTCTGTTTTCGCTGGGTGTGTGCTTCGAACTCGTCTGCCAGGCGGTGGGACCTTTCAATGCAGTTTTCCCATGAACGGTACACCGTATCACAAAGAGTCGAAACGGCGCAGTCCCGAAGCAGCCACTCGCTGATCTCAGGTTCGTTTCCTCCTCGAATAACAGCTATACCCCTGAGTACCTCATCGGTGACAGTCTGGTTCTTGCAGTCTTCAACAGTCTGCTTCACCACACCTACAGGGGTTTCCGTTAAATTCGGATTGCAGTTCGGGGGTGCGTTGGCTGCATTCGACATGTTGATGTACTTGTCGAATTCTAGGCGCTTGAAATGCCGCACGTATTTCATTACGTGCCCAACCAGAACTTCGGCTTCCTCGGAGACTGCAGTACACTCAATTTCTTGGGGTATGTCGGACTGTCGATGGGGAGCGAGGGCGTCTTTTAAAGCTGCTGCGTATCCAGATAGCTTTGCACCAGGCTTGTCCTCGACAAGGAAAACATCTTCGAGTTCCACAACACCGAACTTCAGCTTCGACTTGGATGCGGTTTCCACCACTCGGATCTGCAACGGGACGACGCATCCGAACCAGTCCTTCTTGCCCTGCACGACCAATTTCTGAAGATCGTGGTCACCCACATTCTTGCAGAGGCAACACAGGATGCTGCACCACGCCTCCTTGACGGTGCCGAGCTGGTCAAGATGCCAAAGCAAGTGCGTCAGAGGATAGCAGAGCGACGTGAACAGCAAGCGGAGGACGCGGAGCTTCGGAAGGAACGACGTGCCCACGAGGGCCTCATACAGCTTGAGGAACCGGTTTGGCACACGCTTCTTTGCTATTGGGCTGGACGCGTACAGCAGGACTTGCCGCGTGGAAAGATAAAGCCGCGCCCACTCGGCAAGAGGTTTTCCCCGAATCTCTTCTGAAAGGCTGTAAGCTCCGGCCGTCAGTGTTGAAAACCGACCGGCTTTGACTGGTGCCCAAAACACGCCTGCTGGGCTCACGCCAGCGTTTTCTTCCAGCCAGTGGTGGAAGGCATCGTTTCCTGCGATGAAATCATACGCCAATGGAATGAGTGATCGCAAAGGAAGGTCGGTCGCCAGACATTTTTGGACGGCTTTGTCAGCAAGGTGCAGGCGATGCACGGGCTCCATGATGACCTCGTCGACGGCCCCACAGGCGTACAACTCACTAGCCGTCGTGAAGAGGCCTCTGTCTGTAACAACCTTCTTCATCCTTGGGAGCAGTGCATCGCCAGGGAGATCGAACCCCAAGGCAAGGAGCGACTCTTGCAGCTTCTGAAAGTAGTCCAGCACGTACTGGAGATACTTCGTCGTCGTTGCTGGATCCTTCTGCCGCACAAGTGCTGCAAGCACAAGCCGCGTCCTCCACCTCTGCTCCATCGTGTCCAGGTACGAGAACGTCAGGCAGAGGATATCCTTGCTCCCCGGAAGCTCTCCTGCATCCCCGGCAATGACGAAGTCACCACCCCCAAGCCGGAGCAGAAACTCCATGTCACCGAGGACAAGGTGCCTACCAAGCGCTCGGCGAACAGCCCTATCGCCTGGAACTGGCCCGCACGGAATGCCGAAAGGCCCAAGTACTAGCTGCGCTAAATTGAATATATGCGAGCTAATGCGAGATACTGGTACCCGAGCCCGTATGCACTCGACAACCTGCTTCCGCAAGTCAGCCCGAACTTCCTGGTCTCCAGCTGCACGGCCTGTCTCGGGCATTTTTTCAGACTAATATTCTTGTTTTTATTCCGATTTCAATATCCTGTCATCAGCACCTTTTTAGCCCCGGAAGAAGGTGCGTTAGTGGGTACGTTGAACCGACCAATCAAGATTGCCTGAGTGTTACGCCGTTAATCAATTACTGCAGTACCCCCCCAATTCACCCAAAAGTTGATCGAGTGTAATCGAGCGTAATCGAGCGTAATCGAGTGTAATCGAGTGTAATCGACGCGTAATCGAGCTAAAGTCATTTTCAGGGGGGCTAGGTGAATTGGCTCAGCCCCCCTAACCTCACTTTTGGCGAGGAATTCAAAAACCTGTTTGGGGCTTGTTTTTTTTTTGTGCCCCCCATTTTTTTTACCCCCATGTTGTGCAGGTTATATTAGCTTTGGGTTTGCCTCGGTTTCCCGACCAACTTTACTTTGCCGCTCTGAGATCGAGAAGCTTTTCTCCAGGGGGGGTCCGGGGGGCTCCGCCCCGGCGAACGGTGCGGTACAGGTGTTGCACTTCTCAGTCTGTTTGTCACAATAAACACTGCACATTCCTGGAGGCAACAGCCCATTTCCAATTCAACCACCACCCGATACTGCGTGCTGGTAAATCATTGAGATCACATGGAACAAGGCACTTGTGTCGTCACTCGGAGAGAATCGGTCAAGAAATCCGGGGCTGCTTCTGAGCCTCGACTCTCTTTCTTGGCTCCAGCCCCCGTGGCAGCCCAGACTTCTAGTTGACTGTGATGCAGTGCTTTGGCTACACGATACCACCAACGGGAAAAAGGTGAGGAATTCCTCATGAGGAATTCCTCGCACTTTTTCGTTAGCGGGAGCACTGCATGGGACCCCCCCGTTTATTGAGCAGTCGGCCATCTCCTATGGTTTACCGTGGGAATTGGAGCAAAGCGCATGGCAGGAAGAGCACCTACCCAAACCAACACCAGAAGAGTTTGGGAGGAGGCGGGGGTTGCTACTAGTCACTCTGGCAGCAACAAAAGCCCAAAACCAGCAGGAGCAAAGAATGTCAGTCTCACCTTCCTCTTTCTTTTCCCAGATCTCGCCCTAACCTGAATAAAACAAGGAGTACAAAACCGGTACCTGGTAGTCGTAGTTGTCAGCACATTCGTCGCGAAGGGTGGGCCGTATTTTTCGCTGCAAGTACAGGATGGAAAAGTCGAACGTGCTTACTAAGCCGATGACCGAAATGAAGATGTAGAGGTAGTGCTTTGGGTCCGAAAAGAGGGACTGTGAGAGGCCGTAGAAGGCGGTGTCCTGCAGCAGGTCATAGGCACCTTCGTATTCAGCACTTGGTATGGCGGAGTAAGCCGCGAGTGTCGACGGGTAAAGCACGTACGAGAACAACAGTCCGCAGACTTGGATGGCCGTAATGATGTGCATGTGCACAGCGGCCTTCGTGAGGACCACGTACACGACCATTGACATCATGTACGTGCCAGTTTGGATCAATCCTGTGGTTTTGCCACCTCCGGGGTCGGTGTCGTCCTGCTGAAGGGTGTCTACCATGACCCAGAATATGACCGTCCCGTGCAATAATGCAACACCAAACCAAGAGCTGACGGCGGCGCCATCGAAGTAGAGACCGTCTCGCAGTTGGCTGTACAGCTGGGGACCCAGCTTCGGATCCATTAATATCTCTTCGGAGATGTCCTTTCCGAAGCAGCCTATGAGGAATGGCGGCAGGAAGGAGAAGAGTGTGTTTTTGATGGCTAACAGCCAAGAGTCGAAGACAGTGGCACCGGAAAACGCGCTGAAGCCTGCGAAATACACCTGGCAGAGGGAGAGGGCGATGTTTTTGTAGAAACTGAAGCAGACACAACGGGCATTGCGGTAGAGGGCGTACCGGCCGTGAACTGCAAGCAACCGCTGCAGGAACCGAAAACGAGGAATCGCGTAGTCGCTGGCGAGTTCCGCTTGACTGCCTTCGAGACCAATGATCCCAATCCCAACCAGCGCCTGGCTTATCATCGTCGCATCGTTCGCGCCGTCGCCTATCGCGAGCGCGGTCTCTCCCTTGCGGTTTTGGAATAGAGTGACTATGTATCCCTTCTGAGAAGGCGTCAGGCGACAGCATATCTGTGGTGATTTGAAGCGATGTCGTACATCACGAAGTAAGCACAACTTCCAGGCGAGGCATGATCCACGTGGAAAGGAAGGTGGAAACTATGCACATTGCCATGTCACCGAAGGAACGGATCATCTGGAGTGGAACCTTTGACGTTTCAACACAGTTCTGAGCTCACACATCGCACACAAAGTGTCACAACGGCCTCCGTACAGCATTTGACGGGCGGTTCGGGCCTTCCACCACGCGCAGCCGTGAAAGAAATGCATACCGCGCTGTGGATTTTGTGAGCCAGAGCAACAAATTCCACTTCTAAGATTCTCTGTAGTGTGTTTTGTTTGATTCATTGCGGCCTTGCGCCAGACAGTTCAGTCACGGTTCTAGCGTTATTTGTGGATTAGAAGGTCGGTATTTTAAAGTCTCCGGTTGACCGTCTTGGGTATGGAGGGGGTTGAGAAAGAGAGGGTGCCGCTCGTTTCGGGTGGATGTGTCACTCCGTTGTGAAACCTTGTTCTGACTCACTAACTAATTCGTCTCAGAGAGGGGTAGAGCTGGTTGCAAAACTGTCGAATGCAGAGTGTCGGAATGCGTGCTTGTCGAGTGCAGTGTGGGGGCTGGCACCACAGCACCGGTGCTGGCACCACAGCACCGGTGCTGGCACCACAGCACCGGTGCTGGCACCGGAGAGCACCGGCCGGTGCTCTCCGGTGCTGGGTCTGGTATTTGACTTTAACCACCCCGCAGCAGACCTTTTTCAACGAGTTTTTGCTCGCGAGCAGCTCCGATGAAGAGAGCCGTGAGAAATCGGGGAGACGTCGGCAAATGTCAAAAAACGCGCCCTGCGGGAAATGATAATTTCACGTGCACAGGCACTTGAACCAGAAATCTGAAATGGAAACTTCGATTTCCACGATTTCCGTTTTCACGCGGATCCACGTCCCGGTCCCTGGCTCGACGAACCACGTACCAACTCTTTGGCCATTTTCCAAAGATCTCTTCATCGGAGCTGATCTCGAGCAAAAAGTCGTCAAAAAAGGTCTGGTACTGTGGACTGAGGAGCCAGGATCAGGCCCACAGTCGTAATGGGGAAGCACTGTACCCAGACTCAACGGGGGAGGTGCAACTCAAAAAAATTCTGCTCAGAAAACCGAGAACGAGGCCCAAACTATGGTTTCAACACTTTTTCGTTTTTTTGAGCTTTTTGAGGTGTGAAAACCGAAACTATGTTTCCAGCACCGGAGAGCACCGCCAGCACCCGCCACACTGCTCAAGGACGCCGTTTCGCTGATGATCTTTGAACCCATTACGGTATGTCAATCCAAACTTTGAACCCATTACGGTATGGATTTTCAAACTTTGAACGAATTACGTTAGGTTCCAAACTTTGAAACCCATTACGGTATGGTCCCAAACTTTGAACCCAATACGGTATGGTTTTCAAACTTTGAACCCATTACGGGGTTTTCAAACTTTGAACCCACTACGGTGAGGTTCCAAATTTGAACCAATTCCGGCATGATTTCTAAACTTTGACCCTCAAAGTTTGAGCCCATTTCGGTGTCACTGTCAGGTTATAAGCCCAACATAAGCCCAACACCAACGAGATACGTAGAAGCGGACGTGGAGAGAGATCATAGATGTGAAGTTGGCGTCGATGGATCCAGTATGTGTCTTTTGACACATGCTCGAGGTTGGCTGCTTGCTTTGGACCTCTCGTTTGCTGAAGGACCTCGCACAGATGCATCCCCAGGGGAAGTGCTCGGGTTTGAAGAAGAGTCGGTGCATGGTTGGGCAGCCACCATTGCGGCGCACTCGCCCCCGATCCGCCCACCCTGCACGTAGCTCGTCTGACGAGTGCCCGGCGTGTGGGGGGATGCGTAACTTGCCTAACGGGCCGAAACGGGGGTCTCCGCGTGATGCCTATACCAAAGCACTTTCTACACCCACCCTCCAGGGAAAGTAACCCGCCCTCTTCCAACACACCTCGACCCCTGCGACACAAAAGGAAAACAAGCGCGTGGCGTGCCTTCCGGCACAACACGGGCCCAGTAACGCCCCTACCTGCGAGGAATCCGACGACTCGCAACCTTAGTAACTCTCGCTTGCTTCTCCATTTCGATGACCCTTGACAAAAGTGCAATAAAGCTCAATCAAGAGAAGAACTTTATTGTAGCCTTCAAGAAGTCCCGGCGCAGGCGGCCCTGGTCCGGTCCGAGTGCCAGCCTGCAACTTGCAAGAGCAACAGTGCAAGAGCTGATCGCGGGCAGAAATAAATTGTCGAAAAGGGTCTGTTACGTCGTTGACCAGCGAAGAAATGTCACCAACCTGGGGATCGATTCCCGTCCTTCCCCATTGAATGCCATTGAGGGCCATTCAATGGCCATTGCAAACCTGGGGTTTCCACGCCCGGTGCCCTTACCTTGTAAACACCACGAATCACGAACCATCACATACTTTGTAATTCCCGGGTCTATTTTGCACGGATCTCTTCATCGGAGCTGATCGCGAGCAAAAAGTCGACAAAAAAGGTCTGCTACGTGGACCAGCGAAGAATGTCACTAACCAGGGGATCGATTCATCGCAATTATGGTGGTTTCCACGCCCGGTGCCCTACTATGGGCCTAAACCTCGTACGAACCCACGAACCACGCACATACTTTTTGGTCACTGGATCCATTTCTCACACATCTCTTCATCGGAGCTGATCGCGAGCAAAAATTCGTTGAAAAAGGTCTGCTACGTGGTGGTCATAGTCAAATACCTGACCCAGCACCGGAGAGCACCGGAGAGCACCGGCTGGTGCTCTCCGGTGCCAGCACCGGTGCTGTGGTGCCAGCCCCCACACTGCTCCACGTCCGCTTCTACGTATCTCGTTGGTGTTGGGCTTATAACCTGACAGTGACACCGAAATGCTCAAACTTGAGAGTCAAAGTTTAGAAATCATGCCGGAATTGGTTCAAATTTGGAACCTCACCGTAATGGGTTCAAAGTTTGAAAACCATACCGTAATGGGTTCAAAGTTTGAAAACCATACCGTAATGGGTTCAAAGTTTGGGACCATACCGTAATGGGTTTCAAAGTTTGGAACCTACCGTAATTCGTTCAAAGTTTGAAAATCCATACCGTAATGGGTTCAAAGTTTGGATTGACATACCGTAATGGGTTCAAAGTTCGGGCCATACTGTAATTCGTTCAAAGTTTGGATAACATACTGTAATGGGTTTTGGCCCCGCTTCCGGCAGCGTCAGAAACACCGGGCTGGTGTTTCCGACGCTGTTCTATCCCGTGCTCATTGTCCGCTCTCGGCCCGGAGGGTTGTCTTTTTTTGTTTTGGTTGCTAATGCACTGTTCTTGTGTTGCAGCTACCTATCTGCCTCAGTGACCGCTCCAGTGCTCACTCTGCGTGGTGCGGTCCGTTGGCCAGGTCGTCTCCGGCAGTCGGAAACACCGGGCTGGTGTTTCCGACGCTGTTCTATCCCGTGCTCATTGTCCGCTCTCGGCCCGGAGGGTTGTCTTTTTTTGTTTTGGTTGCTAATGGACTGTTCTTGTGTTGCAGCTACCTATCTGCCTCAGTGACCGCTCCAGTGCTCACTCCACCCTTTTGGACCTTCCTATGGTCAGGTGGGTGTGCTGTCGGTGCACCGAGTCTACCCTTCGTTGGTAGTCGTGTTCGGTCGCGGCGCTGTTGCGCTGCTGCGGTGGTACTTTTGTTTGCCTTCTTTTTTCCCCTCTCTTTTCTTATTGTTCTCAGCAACTTATGGACAATTACGTGGGAGAACTTTTTATATATAAGGCCCTGTGGTAGCGAGTGAAAAAAAAAAAAAAAAGAGGAATATTTTTTTTTGCATGAGGCATGTAAAAGCGAACGGCGTTTAGCAACGCCCCTCTCGAGTCACTGAATTGAAACAAGAGGCTAAATTCAAAGAGGAAGCCGGGGGCCGTGATCACTGTTCCCACGGGCCCAAGAAGGAAGGTCTTGAAATATAACGCGACTCCGAGCATTGATCAACATTGGGAAACAATCTTCACCCACGCGCACTTTGCACGTTTGCGTTTCCTCTCGGCAATATTTTCGCGGTTTTCGCCCCCAAAGATGTCACCGTAAAGGAGGCGGTGGTTGAGCCGAAGCTGAAGAGAATCGTCCACTGTTTTGGCTTTCATCTGGCTTTTGTGCTTAGTCAGTATTTTTGCCAGGGCGGAAAAATGCCTTTCCACTGCAGCTTCGGATACAGAGGACTCAGCAAGGGAGAGAGCAAATTGACTGAGAATGCACATATCAGAGGCTCGAGCTTTCCAAAAAGCCTTAAAGTCAAACCCTTCTCCCGGCTCGTTCCACACGCCAAGACCTTTGAAAGATCCGTACTCTTCCTTGTACCCGTGGAGATTCCTGTCGCTGCAGTACTTTTCAAGATAACAAAATAAGAGGTTTTCGTGGGATCCATTACTTTTTTCTGTGTGCGGCTTTGTGGGATCGAGGGCATGGAAGACCTTCAGGGCGGCGAACCCGTAGTTTCGCTTCTCCCGCTTCTTGAAACAGGCAAACGCATGTGTAAGAGCTTGCTGTCGCCACTTACCGTTTGCAGTCGAGTACCGCCCCTGCAGTCTGACAAGTTCGGCTTTCAGTGTGGACAGAATACTGTGGAGGTCAGTGAGGCCTACTTTATCTTGCTGGAGTTTGTCTGTAGCAAGCGCGATCGGTGTCGTCACTTCGACCAGGAATCTGAGCCGCGATATATGCGCTTTTGTTAAGCCCAGATGCGCGTGAAGCTCGCAGATGGCCACCGCTGTGTCCACGAGAGAATTCCACCGTACTGACGTGGGAAATGGCACTCCCTTGGGCGACTTCACACCAGCCTTCTCCTGGCGCTCAAGGAGCACTGCTTTCTCGCGAGGCGAGTTGGCAACAGTAGCTGTATCCAAAATCAACTTTTTGAGGGTTGCAAAGTTTGGGTCGGCGAACACATCTTTTAGCAGCAACTGCATGCTGTGTGCTGCGCAACGAAAGGCAAAAAAACCACGACCATTACAATGTTCGAGTACTTCGTCCACAAGGCACTCGCTCGATGCTGCTTCTTCTATCGGAGTTGCAGAATCTTCTGACTCTGAATCTGAGTCTGAGACGGATTCTGACTCAGAGTCTGAGCTTTCGCCATCTTTCTCGACTTCCAACTCTGGGAACCCCTGAAGATCCCTGAGAGCTTTCTGCATGCTGTTCGCATTATCTGCAACAACAGCAAAAACACGAATCTGCTCACTCTCCAAGTTGGAAATGACCTCGTCGACTACTTTACTCAACGTTTGAGCTTTTTGCCCCTGGATCTGGCGAACACACAAAAAGAAAACATCGCTTTTGCATTTTATAGCAAAGCCAAAAAACTGCCTCCGGTTTCGAGTTGCAACGTCTATCATGAGACAGCAATTCTGAAACCGGAGGGCCTCGATCATTTTGACCCTGCACCGACCGGCAAGCTCAGCCGTTTTTGCACTGCATTGCTTTGGCCCAAAGTTACGGCCGATTAGCTCGTCGGAAAGCGTGCTCCGATGCAACTTGCTGCCCAGCAGACGAAACGGTTGACCGGTTATCGCGAAGTCGAGGGCGATCCGTTCTTCGATCGCTATCCGGCGGATGGCGTTATTTGGCAGGACCCTGACGCTCTTCTTCTGGGAAGCTGCTACGACCACAGCTGCTTCTTGTTTCGCCTTGTAAGCTGACCCGGAGTGGAGTCGTCCCCAATGCTTCTTTACCACGGACGTTTTTGGCATCAACCACGTTTCCTTCGGGCAGTAGTTGCACAAGACCCTGTCGTTGTTTTTGCCTTCTAGAACCACCTTCCCGCAGACCGTCGTGCCTCGCTCCCCTCCCATGAGTTGGGTCATGAGAAGAGCGGCCTCTTCGGTACTGTTTTCAACCAATCCTTTTGTGGCTTTTTCTTCGTTGGAGTTGGCAGCGTTGTCGGAAGCTGCGGTGGGTGAGTTCGCAGCGTTAGATGTCTGTGGAGAAGGCGGGTGCTGGCGAGTTGGAGTACGAGGGGGCGAAGGCGCCACTGTTGCTGTCGTTGGCCCTGTCGTTGGCCCGGCTGCAGGTGGTGCGACGATGCGATCGTTCAGCATGGTTTTCATTTCTTGCAGCAAGTTCGCTGCCAAGAAGGTGAAATTCGTCGAGAGTTCCGCCTGCAGCTCCTTTTTCGTGACGAAGCTTGCTGCCTCGTTGGCGACGGCACTGTCGGCCGCCTCTGCACCTTCATCGGCGAGCGACATGCGCACAGCAAGTGCGAGCTCTGCATTCGAGTCTTCATCGTCCGAGAACATGCTCGCGTCTTCATCCAGCTCTTGCGTCTCGGCAACGAAAGTTGGGAGGTCCTCGCTACCTGCAACATGTCCCATTGACAGAAGCAAGGTGTGGCATTCGTGGCAGCAGTCGTAGTCAGTGTGTGTGTTGCGTCCCTGGGCCACTACGCCACATTCCGGATTGAAGCAGTGGTAGCGCTTCCCGCCTGTGAATTCCTTCTTGCAGACGTCGCAATCCCACACCGCCGTTCTGCGTTTTTTTCCACGGATCGCCACAGTGAAGTCGCTTGCGACAAGACGGAGCGGCGTCCAACATGTGCAGCAAAGAGCGCGTCGATCGCTGTCTGGCTTCGGCTCTGCCAGAGCCTCTGGGTTCGCGGTTGCATCCGTCGGTGCACTTTCTCTGCTCCGCTTGGTCGGTACTCCCATATTTCAGTTTTCTAAAATGCAAAGTAACCTGCAGGAAGATGAGATGCGATAAGCAGAAATTCTTGATGGCGACTCTGCAACGAAGACTCAAGAAATGTCACGAAGAAGGAATTGATACTACACCAGCTGGTTTCGGGAACCCTAAATATTTCCGGTTTTTTTCTGATTCCCAGGTGCCTGCAGAAATGAAAGGCCGACGAACCACGTACATGCCTTTTGGTCCCCGGGTCTACTTGACGCGGATCTCTTCATCGGAGCTGATCTCGAGCAAAAAGACGTCGAAAACGGTCTGCTACTACGGACCGGCTTCCAGGAGCCAGGACCAGGCCCACAGTCGTGGTGGAGACCCGCAATTTGGGCACAACCTCCGTGGGGAGGGGGGGGGGGTGCAACTGGAAAAATTTCTGCTCAAACCCCCGAGAACGAGGCCCAGACGATGAGTTCAACACTTTTTTTTAGGTTTTTTGGGCTTCTTGAGGTGTGAAAACCGAAATTATTTTTCCAGCACCGGAGAGCACCGCCAGCACCGCGGTGCCCGGTGCTGGTGCTCAGCACCGGGCACCGGCCAGCACCGGTGCCAGCCCCCACACTGCGTGGAGAGAGATCATAGATGTGAAGTTGGCGTCGATGGATCCAGTTTGTGTCTTTTGGCACATGCTCGAGGTTGGCTGCTTGCTTTGGACCTCTCGATTTCTGAAGGACCTCCACCAGGAAAAAAAAACCAGAACGAACGCGAAGCAACGGAGGAGGCAAGGGCGGGGACTTCGCACAGCTGGGCTGCGGAGAAGCGGTGGGCAGGCCACTCAACCCGGACAGGAGGCTGCTGACAAGTAGGAAATACAGGACACCGCAACAGGCGGCCACGGTCACAGCTGCAACGAACGTCCGGGACTGGCTGAGTAAGTCCCGAGCCCCCTCCAAGGCGGGCAGAGTAGCGGCAGCTCCCGGTTCGAAACGGGAGCAATAGGTCCAAGAAAACCCACCAAGGTGGCGAAAAAGGCATCAAGCCTATTCCTGCACTGTGAGAGAGTGCCAAAACAGGAAAGAGAACGCCCCCAGAGACCGCAAACCGCAGCTCGGAACGGGGCAGCAAACCACAACCCGACAACCGGGAGGTTGGGTGCGTCGCGACACCCCCCCTAGCCAGCTGACACACATGGGCACGGGGCACACCAGGGCACACGGCGGAAGTCGAGACGCTGGGGTTTTAGCCCATCCTGGTTCTATGGGACGCTCGCCTCCGCGCGAGTTGATTTCTCATGTTCGGTCGAAAAGTGGGCCCCCCGGCAAAACCTCCTTCCAGGTGGCCAGAAGAGAGAGAAAGCATCACGCGGGACCGCTGCTAGAGCGCTCCGCAACATCGCGCAGATGCCGTGTCCTCCCCTGCATGCGTCGTGCGCACATGCACGCGAGTAGACCGACCGCACCCAGCGGGGCACCCATGCAGGAGGTTTTCACACCGCACGCACACACACACCCTCCTTCATTCATGCCACGAAACACACCGCACAGGTACCTCCTCCCCATATCCGGAATCTCACTACACGCCAAGGTAGGGCCCGCCTGGCGTGTAGGTAACTGTACCTGTGGTCGCAGGACAGAGTGCCCCCGGCGCATTTCTGACGATGGGCTAACCGGGGGCACTGCGTCATCTTGAGGCCCGAAACGCGAGATTCCGATGAGACCGTCGCAGGCGATGGCGCAGCTACCCCAGGCAAGCAAACCTGGGATGCCCGCCATCATATGCCGGGTATGGTGTTATTGTCCAGCACAGCACCTACTTTCCCCCCCCTCCTTGCACCCCCGTCCTTGTTCTTCTCCACAGCCCGGCACAAGCGGGACCAGTACAGCCCGACCTCTAAGGCGCCTGATGCAAAAAAAAAAAAAAAAAAGTGATTAGCAGCATACTACAGAAGGCTGCCAAAGCATCTTTTCAAAACACACCAACACGTCTACAGGAACCAGCGAAAGAACCTCTCCCACGGCAAGAACAATCAGCCCAGCTGGCCTCTTCCTCTCCTTTCCTTTTTGTTCTCCAAAGAAGATAGGATAGAAGGAAAAGGTGCCTCATCTAAAAAAAAAAAAAAGGATTTGACAAGCGACAGCTGCCCCAACCCTCCGAGAACTCGGCTCAAATTGAGGCTGCTCAGCTGCGAGCTGAGATCAATACCCTGAAGCAGGGTTATAACCGTGCTGCCCCGCAACAGACGACCTACTGCCCGCAGGCTGCGATGCAAGGTGCCCAACTTGTACGATCTGTCACCGCCAGGACTGAGGCTGACTACCACGATCATGCCGCAATAGGCTCGTCATCCAGGGCGCGGGATCGGCGTTCAGCCGCGGTCACCCATGGGGGCGACGAATCACGGAGACGACGCAGAAATTCTGATGAGGGCCCACGTGATGGACACCGTGGGAACACCCCTCCCAGTGACGCAGAGTCAGCACCTCGCAGGGAAAGGGACTCCACGGCCTGCCGCCCTCGGGAGGCGCCTGTCTGTCTTCGAGCCGATGGTAACGTTAGCGGTGTTTGCACAGCAACCCATCGCACCCCAGCGGCCCATGCAGTAAGTACCACTTCGAGCCCACCCCTGCTGCCAGGCCGGACAGGCGGCCCGCTAACGTTGACTCCTGCTGGCGAGACATCTGACTACACCGTTGTGGCCGTCACATGTTCACCGGACCTGGTGACTACCCGGGAGGCCGTTTCCTGTCCAACATCCACCCCGATGGTAGCGGGGGCGGCACCAAGCCTCTCCGGTGTGCTATCCCGAGACGAGTGCCCCCCCACTTCCCAGTTACCGGCTCCCTCTGACATCGCTGCTGTTGAACGGGCCGTGACTGATGCCTCCGAACGTCGGGAGCCAGCAGCCTCTGGAGGGTCTGTTCATTGTTCTCGATCGGAACACAGTTGTGTAACAAGCGCCACAATGGGAGAGGAACATGTCGATTGTAGGGGACCTGTACCTGGACAAGATCAACCTGCGCCCACGCCGGACAGAGCGCTCACTCAGCAGGATGCACCCCGCCCCAAGTACCAACCCTATACAACAGTGAGGGCACAAACACCCACGCCGAGCCGTTCTGAGTCGCCGCACCCAAGTAGGAGGAGCTCTCCCACCACCGCTGGCAGGTTGTCCGGTGGACCGCGAGACTCACCGCTCAGGACCAGGGGAAGGGTTGCTACCTCCTCGCACGCCTTTCGACCCACACTTCCACAATGAGGGGCTAAAGCAAGCACCTGCCAATATGCGGGGTCTGGCAACGCCCCGTACCGGCCCACGCGGAGCCAGACAACGAAAACCGCACGGCAGGACAAAACACAGTGGCGCCAGTGAAGGAGGGAAGGCACACCGGCCGGTGACATGTGCCCCGGAAAAGTTGCTGAGAGTGATCTGTTTTAACTGCAGATCATTCAAGGCACGTGAGTATCCGCCAAACAGCAGGGACGAAATCAGCCGCCTAACCGAGCGTTACAAGCCCGATATTCTCCTGTTGCAGGAGACCTGGCTCAGTGACAGGTCCCTGCCCCCCGAGCTTCCTGGATATCGGGTGTACCGACGTGACAGGCCTGGGGGTGGTGGGTACGGAGGTGTAGCAACGTTCGTCAAGTCCAATCTAGCAGCCAGCTTGCTACCAGTGGACTCCTTCGATGATGACACAGCGATGGAATGCATTGCTGTAGCAGTCGAACGCATAGGCCTACCTCCGATAAAGGTCTACAACGTTTATAGACCCCCACAGCCAACAGCCGTAGAATCCAGGAAGATTAACATGCACCCCTTCCCAATGGACGACACGGTGATAATAGCCGGCGACCTCAATGTCCACCACACGGATTGGTCACGGGGCACTGTAAACCCGGGGGGCGAAACCCTCCATGACTGGCTCCAGCTGAACTCGGCCAAAACTTGGAACGACCCTGCAACATCGACAATGTGCCACAGGAGACATGCAAGGGCCTCCTCTCCTGACGTTGTCATATCAGCCGCAATACCGGATGCTGTCGTCAACTGGAGGGCCCTTGAACCATGGGGCTCCGACCACAGGCCGGTCTACTTTGAGCTACCGAGAGGTTACCGGCTATCTAAAACGCAAACCCGCAAAGGGTACTCCTGGGCGAAAGCTGACTGGGAGGAGATGGCATCGTTCCTTGACGAGCAGAGCAGGAGACTTCTCGCAGGGAGGCTGTCTGTTAACGCTGAACTCGCTGAAAAGGCAACGACCATTCTCCAAGCTGGTCTGCGTAAATTCGTGCCTGCATCCTCATCCGGTCGGGTGCACAAAGCTTGGTGGACGCCCGAACTCAGCCGCTTGGAGAAGGAGAAGGCGACGGCGCATGCGGAGGCTTCGGCCGACCCTCAGAACGAGGAAAAGACAAGCGCCTACGAGAAGTTAAAGGAGTCCTTCACCTCCGCGGCAACGAGGGCGAAAGCTGGGTATTGGGACACGATAGTATCCAAGATCAATCTGTTCTCGGATATCGGCCTTCTTTACCGGCAAATACGGAGGATTGACGGCAGGTCACAACGGTACTCCGTCCCACCAATCAAGGTCGGTAACACGCGAGTGGTGGATGCCAAGGAAAAGGCTGACATCTTTGGGGAGCACCTGTCGGATATATGCCGACTTGATTTGAATAGTCCCCAGCTGTCCAAGCAGTGGAAACCTAGCTTACAGCTCAGTGGCGAGATCGAAGTGGCGGAGACACTGTTCACAGAGTTGGAGCTCAACCGGGCAATCGCCGAGCTCCGCAAAACAACGTCACTGGATCCCGACGGCCTATGCTCGACGGTATTGGCACACGTAGGTGACGACACCAAAAGGCTCCTCCTTGAGGTGTACAACATCTCGTGGACGACAGCAGTGGTCCCCCCAAGCTGGAGGCAGGCCCACGTCATACCTGTCCCCAAGCCTAACAGGGACCACAGTACACCTGAGGGATACAGGCCGATCTCTCTGACGAGTGTGATCGCGAAGCTGATGGAGGTCATGGTAAAGAACCGTTTAATCTTTACCACCGATAACCCGATGGACAAATCCGTCCGACCCTTTTGTGACTCACAGGGCGGATTCCGAAAAGGACGCGGCACGGAAGAGCAGGCCATGAGCATAGTCACAGCCATGGACCAGGCTCGCAGTAGAGGAGATTTCTCGTGCCTACTGTCGTTTGACCTTGCAAACGCATTCGACACTGTAGACCACGACTTCCTGCTCAATGCGATGGAAAAGCGTGGAGTACCACCACGTTACTTGCAATGGTTGCACGCTTTTCTGCAGGGACGAACAGCCGCATACAAAATCGACGGCACGATTGGGAAGAAGGTTTCCTTGGGGCGTGGCGTCCCCCAGGGCACAGTCCTCGGCCCATTATTATTCCTGTTCTGTATTGACGGGTTGGGCCTGAAGCTTGAAGATCTCCGCGGCTCTCTCGGGAGCACGACTGCCGGTCCCAACACCATAACCCCTTCACTTTTTGCTGATGACGTGGGGGTGGTCGTCTCAGCGGCCTCGGTAGCAGAACTGGGGACAAAGGCGCAGAAAGTGGTTGATGCGGTTGAAGAATGGGTGACGAAAGCCAAAATGCGACTGGCTCATCACAAAACCGAAGCCATCTTCCTATGCCCGCGGGACAAAAGGACAGTCCCGCCGCCATTGCGCTTTATGGGTACGAGGCAGACCATCAGTGTTCCCGGTGCGCAGCTGCCTGCGTGGATAACGCGCTGGAACCACAACTTCGTGGCCAACGAACCCGAATATGCTGAACACGACGGGAAGCACATTGAAACGGTCGACGGCCGCAGTGGATTCTCCAACCAGGACATACTGGACGTCCATAGAGAGTCGCGCGACCGAAGGGTCATCCTCGAGCTGACGGTGAACGTGCGCTGGGTCAAGCAGACAAAGTTTCTTGGCCTAATAATTGACGACGAGCTCACGTTCCACCCGCATGCTGAACGTGCCGTCAAGCGCATGTCGCAGAGAGCTAACCTACTACGCCACCTGTCTGGAAAAGCGTGGGGGTGCAGCACTGCTACACTGCGTAGCATGTATCTGACGTATGTGATCCCCTCGGTCACTTACTGCTTGTCAGTCTACGGGCCCTTTCTGTTACTCTCGGCGAGTAAATATATTGGCATCCTCGAACGCCTTCATACAAACTCGATCGCTCACGTCCTTGGCTGCCGTAAAGGCATATCTGATTTTGTGGCAACACGCGAGGCCGGAATCCCCCCAATTGCAACATACATTGACGTGCGCCTCGGCAGCCTGTGCGAGAGAATGATGCCTCGCAAGCACCTGTGGCCAGACACCTTCGGATGGCCGTCGACGCTGAATCGTCGGTACGCAGAGCTGACGGTGAAGTCCGGAACCCACAAGCAGCCGAGGGAACGCCTCACGTTCAACCCGTTCGCACCTTGGCTCCCTCGACCGGCAGTCGATATCAATCCCTTCCTGCCTGAGGGGAAAAAGCGTAGTCCGGCTGAGAAGAAACGGATCGTCGAGCAATACCTCCTCAAGCTTCCCGTGCCCGACTGCACAGTGTGGACTGATGGGTCCGTACTAAGAGAACAACCACCGGCGCCACCTCCTGGATCTCGCATTGAACGCATCATGCAACCATGGACCACGCAGTACGCAGACACCAGAACCTGGGGTGGGGCTGCCGCCCTGATAGAGTGTGCACCAACGATCACCATCGCCAACGGCCATGACTACTCGTTCCGTCAACTTGGCAACCTTCGGTCGACACACCTCGCCCACACAGCTGGCCGTTTCCCTTCCAGCCTCAAAGCCGAGACGCTAGCGCTGGCCGCAGCCATGAAGGCGCTATTGGAAATCCTCGCACCCACACCCGAATCCCGGCGGATCCTCATCCTGTCTGACTCGCAGTCGCTCCTGCGTCTACTGGCTGGTGGCCCGCAAGTGCAGAAGCAACCGCTGCTCGTGTACATCTGGTCTGCGCTCAGCGCAATCTCCCAGAAGGGCTACACAACAACGCTGCAGTTCGTGTACGGGCACTGTGGCCTACGCGGCAACGAGGTAACTGACAGCCTCGCGAAACGTGCGGCCTTCCACCATTTCAGAGAGGTGACGAGAGGCAACGCACCCGGGGAGCCCCCGTTAGCGGCAGAAGATGCAGTCACACGGTATAAAGCGTTTACGACCCTCGCCTCAACCGAGCCGATGGCACGCGCGGCGTTCATCAGGGCTGAGCGACACCGCGTCTCAATGCCATACGCCAGGATTGTAGACGGGCGAAGCGTCAAGCGCCCTTGCCACCTTACGGTGCGGGCGGAGCGGGAGATCCGGCAGATCCGGACCGGACACCACCCGCTCGTAATGACGATGTACGCTGCAGATTATGCGGACCTGGATATGCTTGAGAGGAGGCGGGCCTATCGGAGCTGCGCGTTCTGCAAAAGCTACCACCCGAACGTCCTGGAGCATATGTTCATCGGATGTGTCGAAGCCTCGAGCCAAGCTCACCGCATGAGTTTGTGGGCTAAAGTGGCCAGAGGAAAAGGGCCCGAACCGGCGGCACGCCTCCCGTCGGGCGCAACAAACGCCGACAAGCTGTGGCACGTCCTGTTCAAGCACCCTGAAATGGCGCTTGAGTACTTGCAGGACACGGGGCTGATACCCCGTTTCGCCGTGGTAAAGTCCGGCCACGGGGAATCGCTGCCCACAAGCGACTGCATATGCGACGGTAGGTCAGTCTGGAGCTCTCAGACAGTCACCTCGCAGATAAGTGCACTCGTGAGTGTCGCAGCGAGTAGCCAGCCAGAGGGCTTCAGCAGAGAACCTGTTGACTCGGAGGCGAGCGAGGTTGTATCTGGGCACGTCGACGAAACGTTGCCTGGTGACAGACCGGACACGCCCGACCTTGAGTCAGTGTCGGCAGGCGGGCTGAGTTTTGCCGATGCGCTCCCCTCTGATGATAGCGCGAGTGACTGGGCCTGACCGTAGGCTGGCCGTCTCATCAGCCTGAAGCAGGACATCGTCGGCGCCGCGGCCGGTAGCTGGAAACTGGAGCCGGGACGATGCGCTCTTGCGGTAGATGCGGCTTGTCTGCACACCGTAACGCCCGCCTGTGCACGCCTGACGGACAGTGACCGACCGAGCTGCACCCATGGTAAGAGTGACATCAACTGCTGTGCCTCAAGCCGTGGACCTGCTACAACTACTCCATCGACAGTTGCACCAACTGTTGCGCCCCCTGCTGTGACGCCTGCTAATAGTGTTCAAACGACTGTCGCGCCAGCTACCAATGCAGTGTTATTATTATGCATAAGGCAGCAAGTGTACCGTAAACTGTTGCTTCATCAACTGCGCCTCCAACCGTGGCACCAGCTACGACTTTACCATCAACTGTTGCACAAACTACCAAAGCTCTGTCAACACTGCGCCTTCTGCTGTTAAACCCCAAGTACTCCATGACCTGTGCACCAGCAACCAACGCATTAGACCGTCAACTGATGTGTGCAATTAGTTGTAAGCGACTCCTGCCACTGCCCCCCCCTTCGTCCTGAATACAATCAGATAAGAAGCTCCAACCTAGCACGAGTGTGTCTAACCTGCGTGGCATGTTACTTGACAGTAACACGGCCCAGTAAAGCCGTTCCCGCCGAGTGGGCGTCAACAAAAAAAAAAAAAAAGGATTCGTGGCGCCTTATTATTCGGGGCAGCATGTCAGGAGACAGGGTGAGTAGCGACACCCCCCCCTATGCCAGCACAGTGCGAACCTTGGAGCCACGGCGTCGTGCCTGACGTAGCAGACTCAAGAAGATTAGAAAGGAGCCCCTTCAGCCAAACACAACACTCACCAAACCCCTGGGCCAGAGTCCTCCCCCAGGCTCCCAGAGCGCAGGCACTCTCTTTTGCTCAGAGAAGTAAAACACCCCAGACCCAGGGCGAGACATGTTGTCCGCTTCGAAAGGATAGCCCCCACACCACACACTTTTCCTCTCTGTCACGCACACAACGGCACCGCGTTCCAGGCGCAGCATTTACAGGGCAGCATGTCAGATGACAGGGTGAGTAGCGACACCCCCCTAAGCCAGCACAGTGTACCACGGGATTTGGATTCGACGAAAAAGGACGCTTTTTCTCTCCCCCCAGCCCCTGACACACCAAAGCAAGGGCTTTCAGCCCTCGGAGACCCTGCCTGACACGAAGGACGCGCAACCGACATTTCATTGTCGGTCCCGAGTGTCAGGTCAATCTGCACCTTCACAAGGTCAGAACCCCCTGCACGTAGCTCGTCTGACGAGTGCCCGGCGTGTGGGGGGATGCGTAACTTGCCTAACGGGCCGAAACGGGGGTCTCCGCGTGATGCCTATACCAAAGCACTTTCTACACCCACCCTCTAGGGAAAGCAACCCGCCCTCTTCCAACACACCTCGACCCCTGCGACACAAAAGGAAAACAAGCGCGTGGCGTGCCTTCCGGCACAAAGCGGGCCCAGTAACGCCCCTACCTGCGAGGACACTTGCGGGTGCCTCATGCAAAAAAAAAAAAAAAAAAAAACAGAAAAAAGGTCCGAAGACCGCGCGCCTGCAGCATGCGATGACTTGCATCACCACCTCTGGCACCTGTTCAAACTCAATCAACAACTCTGTCCTCCCTTCCAACCGAATAGAAAAAGTGAACGGTCTCCAACCCTGAATTGAACCTGGTGAATACCTTGCACTAACGTCCGCAATGCCAGGGGTTCAGGCTGAAGCGACATCATCCCACCAACGGATTGCGATGCCGCTCGCGTTGGACACTAATCTGTTTCAGCCGCGAAGATTGTCAACATCTTCGAAGGCGTTCGCTGAGTCTTAGGGCTTGGCTGCAAATGACCGTGTCCCCGCAAGTCGGCGCAACCGTTCGTTTGAAAGAGTCGCCGCTGTGACGTCGTGTAGAGCGCGCCGGATGCCGCCTATTGCTTTGTGAATTACATCGTTACCTGTAAGCTTCTCTAGTGCAGTCAACACCTGAGTTAATGCTCAGGTCGCCGGCCTTACCTGAAGCAAGGTCAGACAGTGTAGGCTTAGACCTATTCTGTAGCCTGTTACGCTAATGCCTTGACAACTTGCTGTTCGAGCCCTTATCACTGGGACTTGTGCACTGACTAGCGAGACTGAGCGAATGTACACATGGTACACGGCTGAATGTGTACATGCTTCGATGCATACGTGCATGCGCGTTGCACATAAGTACGAGAATATGGCAGTAACGGCAGGGCCGTTGTCGAAAGTCACAGTGCAGACCTGAGCCACCGTTCACACCCCCGATCCGACTAGCCGACGAAAGAAGGCTAAGTTGCCGGAACAAACGTGTACGCATACAATGACAACCATGTTATGACGAGGACGGTTGGCCACAGGCAGCTGCATCTGTCAGTCACGGGCGCTCCACCTGACCTACCCGGCCGTCACTAGTAAGGCCTACATGGGGGGATCAGTTTGCAGGAAGCCCCGACAATCGAATTCCTCCCCGTTTCCATTTTTCTTTCAGTATCAGTTCAGTTTCTAACCCGACGTTAAATCCGGCCCAGTGAAGCCGTTGCCTACGGGCGTCGACATGTTAAAAAAAAAAAAGGATTTTTTTTTTTTCAATTCCGGACCAAGTTGGCTACTGAAGCAACGAACGAACGGAGTCCCAGCTGGAAAGCTGGCGGAACAGTTTTCTTTTGCCGCGGCGGCACCACGGATTCGTCACCCGGCCGTACAGGCCCCGATGGGGAGAAGCCGCGCAGGTGCTGGCGGCAACCAAGAAAAGCCCACCCGCAGTGACGCGAACGTAGTGGGAGGAAAGGCACCCCGAGCAATCGGAAGGAGCCACCCACAAGCACCCACAGACACGCAACCACCTACATAAGTACGCCGAAGTTCAAGAACTTGAAGACATGCAATGATGGAACCTCCGCTCAACTGAACCTAGTGGGCGCAGGGAAGCCACCGAGCGAAAAACGTACAATCAAGCAATCACTCTTTTCTTTCTGCTTTCACCCAAACCGGCAAACAAGCGGCCCAGTACAGCCGGCCTAACCTCGAAGCCGGCTCACAGAGCGGCTGTTCTTTTCTTAGAATCGCGGTCCGTTGGGCCGGTGGAAAGGAAGGTGCCTGATGGAAAAAAAAAAAAAAGTTCGGGGCCTGGTGCCCAGGAGCAATCACGGAGCTGCGGCACATTGCCCGCGCCAACGCCCTCCGTGAAGACCGGACCGTTTCGGCCGCCTGCCAGGACCTCTTCCACCGCTTGAGCTTTTCTATAGCCCGAGGGGTGGCAAGGATCGTCATTGCATCTGGTGGGGCGCGACCGGACGAAGCGGATCCACCCTGATGCAGGGGGTAGAGTCACTGCATCGCGGGTTTTTTTACCGGGTCGGACCTGTTAGCAGTCACGCGCAGGCCAGTCCCGTGTCGCTGTGAGACAGGCGTTCACAGTGTGCTGAAGAAGCATTTCTTTGGACTACCGCTCCGGAAGCAACCGGATACCGGCAGCCCCGCTGTTCCAACATGGCAAGTACAGTGTCCCGCGCTCCAAAAAAAAAAAAAAAAGGAAGGATTACTAAGAGATTGAATTGATGATTGTCGCTGCCACTACAATGTTCGAATCTGATTCGACTGACGATCTTTACCGACAGACAATTTAGCAGCCTAAGGGTAAGCTATCCTAACAACGACTATCTGGCGATGGTGGCATGAGTCACGGTCGGAGTTCTACTCCATGCACAGGAAGAGTCCGTCCTTCTTCTTTCCTAGTTTGACAAAAGGAACAAAAGAACGACTTGCCCGTACAAGTAAATGCAGTTCTCGCCCCCTGCATGTCTTCCGTAGTTGCTTACTCAAAAAAAAAAAAAAAAGGGATCCCTCGGTCGCTGGCTGCGGGACTTCGAAGACAGGGCGACAGCGGTCGGGCTCCGCCTGAACCGGGAAGTGCAGGCTGTCCGTCGCCCCCGGCGCCACAATCCCCGAGGCCCTGCAAGGCATCGAGACTTGTCCGCTAGACGAGATTCAGCACCTTGGCGTCCCCTGCGGTTCCCCCGAGAAGATGCGTGTCTTCGTCGAAGAAGCGGCCAAAGGCGCCGAGAGGAAGATGCGGATGATAGCCTCCCTCCCTGATGCGCATGTGGCTTTGACACTGCTGAAGTTCTGCGCCGGCTTCGTCAGCGTCGTCCACCTCATGCGCGCAGTGGGGGCCGTCTTTGACTTCGCTGGCATCGATCAGGCCACGCAGTCTTGCCTGGCGACGATCACGGGCATAGAGACGGACGCATCCGCCTGGGCCCTGGCTTCCCTTCCCGTCAGGCTGGGCGGCTTGGGCCTGCACTCCTGCGCAGATACAGCGGCGATCGCGCACATCGCGGCCACCTTTGACGGCGAGGCTTGCCTGTCGTCCCTGGTGACCCCCTACGTCCTGCCGCACGCGATGCTTCTCAACGAGGACGACACCTTTCTAGCGTCCCTCGAAGACCCGCGCCTTGCACCCTTTGATTCCGTCCTGGAGAAGATTCAGGACGTTCTGCAGGCACGGGATAACTACGGGGGGCGTGGACAGAAAGTGTGGTCCACGACGGTTCACGGCGAGCGGCGCAAGGCCCTCCTTGACTCGATGACAGAGGAGCTTGGCCGGTCGGGCCAGCTCCAAGGGCCGGCACTGGCCCTGAAGCAGGTCCAAATCCGGGCGCGGATCCAAAGCTGCTCCGGCCAGCATGCGTCCGCGTGGCTTTACGGCAACGCGGAGGCGGACCCCAGGCTGTGGCTATCCCCCGCGGAGCTCGCGGTGGCCATCCGGCTTCGGCTCGGGCTGCCCATCGCCCCCATGCCGAGCATCTGTCGTCTCTGCGGGACAGGCTCGGCAGACGTTGACGGAGTGCACGCGCGTAGTTGCTTCTCCGGCGGCCGCCGGACGAGAATGCACAATGCACTCCGCGACGTCATCGCTGACTTCGCCCGCCGCGGGCTGCTGGCCCCGGCGGTCGAGCGCCCCGTGTTTTCGAACACGGAGCGAAAGCGCCCGGACATCAGCTATGTCCGGGACGGCACCACCGTTGTGTTAGATGTCGCCGTCACCTTCCCCCTGCAGCCATCGAATCCCCAGTACGCTAAGAGGGCAGCGGAGAAGCCAGGGGGGGCGGCGACAGCCTACGCAACAGCTGTCAAAGAAGGCAAGTACCGCGGCATTATCGACAACGAGCCAAACCCTCGGGAATGGCCCGCTAGTCGTGGACACCTTCGGAGCGTCAGTGTGAGGTTTAGCTACAAAAAGCTATAGCTAGCTACAGCGTAGCCTTTTGTAGCCTTTTGTAGCCTTTTGTAGCTCTTTTTTGGGGGGAAAATGTTTCTTGGGTTTGAAGAGCGCGTGGTGCTTGCACCACTGAGGCCAGGTTATTTAACCGCGGATTTAGTGAAGGATTGTTCAGGAAGCGGTCGCGAGCGAAACCCGACCAGGTAACGACCATTTCACTGTCTTCTTTGTTTTGTGATGGGGGGGGGTTTCCCACCCATTTCTGGCCACTTTTTGCACCAGTTTCTTCAGTATCGGAAATTTCCGGGAGATTTTCAGCGTATTTCCGGCATCATAATCACCACTGCATCACCGACAGGAAACCTGGCCCTGGGTGACCAGGCTGGGACGGGGCACCAATTTCATTACAACTATAACTATGAAGCGAAGCGCAACCTCATCAACCCAGCCGAAGAAAGCAAAACTTGAGGAGAAGGTACTCGAGATTTGCCTGTGCGGAAAAGTTCTCAAGCACAACTTCACACCCGAGGAGTTGGAGACGCTTCGGGGACCAGAGCAGCTGAAGTGGACGTGCGATGGGTGCGGAAAAGAGAGCAAGGGTGACCGGTATGGTTGCTGCCAGAAGGGTGGGTGCGACCTGGACCTCTGCACGAAATGCGTGAAGGGTCAGGGGACAGTCGCGGACGTCGTCAAGCGCGCTTGCGCATCAGCCGCCGCTCGTGAGGAGGCCGTCAGAACCAAAGCGCGAAGCGCGATCGCGAAGGAAAGGGCGGCAATAGTGATGCTCAAGACCAAGCTCGCGGTCTTCCAGAAGACTGGTGTCGAAGTCGGCACGCAAACCGAAGAGACAGCACCGGCCCCCGCGCCCCCGACAGCTTCCGCAGATTCTGACCCAGAGCCCGCCCGTTCATCGTCGCTCGACGCCGCCGACATTTTTGAACAACAACCTTTGGGGGCTGTTCTCGGACTATCTGTCGGACTGGAAAGCGACGAAGACGCTTACGCTTCGATCGTCGAATCGCTTCTCGCCTCTCCTCCACGTAGGAATTCCGATTCGGAACCAGCACCTGAAGCTGACCCACCTCACACACCAACCGCGAGCACACAAGCTGCCGCCTCTCAAAGCCCCGCCGCTTCTTCTCTCACGCCAAATCCGGCTCTTCCCGAAACCGCTGTTGTGGAGTGGGTGACCGACATCAACAGTTTGAAGGGAAAGCTAATGGGCAAGGGAAAAGGGGAAACGGTTTGTGGAACTCCCGAAGATGGAAACGTGAAATGCAACTTTTGCAGCGCTTCCCTTCGAGCCAAGGGAGATAACATTAGAAGACACTGGCAGAGTTTTCACTCTGCAGAAGCCCGCGCCCGCAGGGAAAAGAAAGTAGTCGCTAGTACAACGACATCGAGCAAAAAGAAGAACACAACCAATCCTGTGACCAGATCTCTGTCTCCAAACAAGTCTTTTGCGGCTAAAAATCTTTTTGATGCATCCGGCGTTGGAGAGCTCAGCATCCAGGACCGGCTGGCGCTAGACCACACAATGAAAGGACACGCCGCATCTTGGCTTTCAGACAAGTTGCACAGGTCAACGTTGTCCGAGGAATTACGTGGTTTGGCTTTCGGTCCGCACGATCTGTCTGCTCATATCAGCAACATGGCCGCCAGGTTCGAAAGCCTGGTGGAGCAAAAGCTAAAAAACCGGGAGGTCGTTGTCATGATTGACGTGGCCAAAAAGAACAGGCGGTCCTGGCTTGGATTTGCTGTTTCCACTCCCGAGCGAAGTTTTTTTCTTGATGTTGTTGAAATGGTTGACGCAAAGGCCGCAACCATTAAAGCGGCTTGCGAGTCGCAGATCACAAGGTTGCAAGATAAGGGTATGCGGATTTTTGCAGTCTGTGCCGATAACGCAAACGCGATGCAGCGTGCACTGCTTGATCTGCAAGCAGATTCTGCAATTGTAGACTGCACCGGCGATGATGCTGAGGGGGATAGCCTGGATACCTTTGAGCTGAACGATGAAGACGAGGGTGCATGCGAAAACACTGTTTTGAGCACGCTGGAGCACTTTTCGGATCTCGGTTTTTTTACTTTTCGATGTGCCGTGCACTCGATGCAGTTGGTCTTGGGCGACCTCTTTAAAAATTCGCATTTCATGTCGGTGAGGACCGCAGTATTGTCCCTATCACAACGATACAACGAGCCTTCGGCACGCGACGACCTCAAAAATCGTCAGCGACAAGCCGGAATAGCTGACAAGTTAGTGGCAGGGGTTTCGATACCCACAACAGTCCGCTGGAACAGCCTGGTGGATTGTGGTCTTTCAATCTACAGGCTTAAACAGTTTGTTGAAGCAAGCTCAAATGTTTGGAACAAACTTGAGCTCTTTCTCAAGATTGTTGAGCCCATAGCTGTCGCAAGTGACAGACTGCAGAGAAATGCATCCGGCATAGGGCAAGTTCGAGACGAGCTTGCAGCTATTGAAGACCATCTGCGCCAAATGGTTTCCTCACACAATCCGGCAACCGCGTGGAAGATGGACATGGTCAAGCACGCTCTGGACATGTTCATGGACAGGAAGAAAAAGCACTTTCAGTCTGATGCCTTAGCACTGGTCGACTTACTCGACCCTAAAAAGGTGCGCGCATTGCAAGGAACCCAGGCAAGGGTAGAGGAAAAATTGGTGATGCAGTACGTGAGACCCTTTGCCACGAACAGGGGTCACGAGGAGTATTGCGAGTTGAATTGGTCTGAATTTCGCAAAGCGGGAATTGTCTCGGCGTACAATGGTAAAACCCTAGCTGAGCATTGGAAAAACGAAGAAAGATACCCGCTTCTTTCAGCCTTTTTTAACTCGCTGGCAAATGCGGCTGCATCCGAAGCGGCGGTAGAACGCCACTTCAAACAGCTTTCACGCGTTCTGACAAGGCAGAAGTCGCGACTGCGTGAGGAAAGTGTAAAGAATTACTTGCAAGTTTCGCTAAATGCCAGAGCTCTTGTTCCTTGTTTGAAACCCCCGGCACCATCACAAACCTCCGAGCACAAAGAGAAAAAAGCCACAGGGCGGTGGAAGCAGGCTCTCGCGTTATCAGAGCAGTGACAGGGGCTAATTCCCATTCTGAATAAAAGGAATAACAGGAATTGACACCTTTTTCATTTTGGGATCATCATTCGTCCATTTTCTCAGCGATCCCAGCGTGCGTTTCGACAATTTTTTTGTTCGATGAGCGTGGCGCGCCGCGCCACGCCAAACGCGCCAGGCTCCAGGAGCCACACTACGTTGCACACGTACTTTCAGATCACCATTTTGTGTTTCCGACGACATCGGACATGTCTCTTTCTTTTTGCGTTCATGAACGTCGTCGCAGTACACTGGCAATAAAAACATTCGCACTTTCTTCCACGTTTACAGCTACGGGAGAACCACGCATGAAGCTTTCTATGCTACAGCCGCAGTAGCACAGGCCGCCAGGTCACCCTGATGGATGGCCGTGCCAATTTCATCAGAAAAAACCGGAAAGTCGGGTGGAATCCGGTTTTTGGTGGACTTTCACACGGTTTTGATCGCACAAAAAAAAAAGCTACAAAAAGCTACAAAAGGCTACAGGAGCTACAGTAGCTAAAAACTGTAGCAGCTATAGCTGCTACAAAAGGCTACTGTAGCTAAACCTCACACTGGGAGCGTGGTGTCCTGGAGCACTCACGGAGTTGCGGCAAATAGCCCGCAAAAGCGCCCTCCGTGAAGACCGGACCGCTTCGGCCGCCTGCCAGGACTTCTTCCACCAATTGAGCTTTCAGGTAGCCCAAGGGGTGGCAAGAATAGTCATTGCATCTGGTGGGGCGCGACCGGACGAAGCGGTCCACCCTGTTGCAGGGGGTAGTGTCACTGCATCGCGGGTTTTTTTACCTGGTCGGACCTGCTCGCTAGCAGGCCAGCCCAGGTCGCAGTGAGACTGGCGTTCACTGTGTGCTGAAGAAGCATTTTTTTGGGCTCCCGCTCCGGAAGCAACCGGATACCGGCAGCCCCGCTGTACCAACATGGCTTGTACAGTGTCCCGCGCTCCCAAAAAAAAAAAAAAAAAAGGTTTTTTTGAACTCACCCCCTTGTTGCGCCCCCTGCTGTGACGCCTGCTAATAGTGTTCAAACGACTGTCGCGCCAGCTACCAATGCAGTGTTATTATTATGCATAAGGCAGCAAGTGTACCGTAAACTGTTGCTTCATCAACTGCGCCTCCAACCGTGGCACCAGCTACGACTTTACCATCAACTGTTGCACAAACTGCCAAAGCTCTGTCAACACTGCGCCTTCTGCTGTTAAACCCCAAGTACTCCATGACCTGTGCACCAGCAACCAACGCATTTGACCGTCAACTGATGTGTGCAATTAGTTGTAAGCGACTCCTGCCACTGCCCCCCCCTTCGTCCTGAATACAATCAGATAAGAAGCTCCAACCTAGCACGAGCCTTTGCGGCCGTGCAACTTGAAGGAAAAACACCCGAAACAACAGCAAATGAGAAATGAAACAATGACAACCCCAGAGAGTTCGGGAACGACCCACTGCAACCCTGGGAAAAGAAATAATTGCGCTAAACTGAAACAATAGACGCGGTAAAGCACCCCCCTAGCCTACTACAAGCAACCTAGCCCACCTCAACCTAGCCTGTGCCTTGTGCGGCACATTGTGTCTAACCTGCGTGGCATGTTACTTGACAGTAACACGGCCCAGTAAAGCCGTTCCCGCCGAGCGGGCGTCGACAAAAAAAAAAAAAAAAAAAAAAAAGTGTCCGCTAGACGAGATTCAGCACCTTGGCGTCCCCTGCGGTTCCCCCGAGAAGATGCGTGTCTTCGTCGAAGAAGCGGCCAAAGGCGCCGAGAGGAAGATGCGGATGATAGCCTCCCTCCCTGATGCGCATGTGGCTTTGACACTGCTGAAGTTCTGCGCCGGCTTCGTCAGCGTCGTCCACCTCATGCGCGCAGTGGGGGCCGTCTTTGACTTCGCTGGCATCGATCAGGCCACGCAGTCTTGCCTGGCGACGATCACGGGCATAGAGACGGACGCATCCGCCTGGGCCCTGGCTTCCCTTCCCGTCAGGCTGGGCGGCTTGGGCCTGCACTCCTGCGCAGATACAGCGGCGATCGCGCACATCGCGGCCACCTTTGACGGCGAGGCTTGCCTGTCGTCCCTGGTGACCCCCTACGTCCTGCCGCACGCGATGCTTCTCAACGAGGACGACACCTTTCTAGCGTCCCTCGAAGACCCGCGCCTTGCACCCTTTGATTCCGTCCTGGAGAAGATTCAGGACGTTCTGCAGGCACGGGATAACTACGGGGGGCGCGGACAGAAAGTGTGGTCCACGACGGTTCACGGCGAGCGGCGCAAGGCCCTCCTTGACTCGATGACAGAGGAGCTTGGCCGGTCGGGCCAGCTCCAAGGGCCGGCACTGGCCCTGAAGCAGGTCCAAATCCGGGCGCGGATCCAAAGCTGCTCCGGCCAGCATGCGTCCGCGTGGCTTTACGGCAACGCGGAGGCGGACCCCAGGCTGTGGCTATCCCCCGCGGAGCTCGCGGTGGCCATCCGGCTTCGGCTCGGGCTGCCCATCGCCCCCATGCCGAGCATCTGTCGTCTCTGCGGGACAGGCTCGGCAGACGTTGACGGAGTGCACGCGCGTAGTTGCTTCTCCGGCGGCCGCCGGACGAGAATGCACAATGCACTCCGCGACGTCATCGCTGACTTCGCCCGCCGCGGGCTGCTGGCCCCGGCGGTCGAGCGCCCCGTGTTTTCGAACACGGAGCGAAAGCGCCCGGACATCAGCTATGTCCGGGACGGCACCACCGTTGTGTTAGATGTCGCCGTCACCTTCCCCCTGCAGCCATCGAATCCCCAGTACGCTAAGAGGGCAGCGGAGAAGCCAGGGGGGGCGGCGACAGCCTACGCAACAGCTGTCAAAGAAGGCAAGTACCGCGGCATTATCGACAACGAGCCAAACCCTCGGGAATGGCTCGCTGTCCCGCTAGTCGTGGACACCTTCGGAGCGTGGTGTCCTGGAGCACTCACGGAGTTGCGGCAAATAGCCCGCAAAAGCGCCCTCCGTGAAGACCGGACCGCTTCGGCCGCCTGCCAGGACTTCTTCCACCAATTGAGCTTTCAGGTAGCCCAAGGGGTGGCAAGAATAGTCATTGCATCTGGTGGGGCGCGACCGGACGAAGCGGTCCACCCTGTTGCAGGGGGTAGTGTCACTGCATCGCGGGTTTTTTTACCTGGTCGGACCTGCTCGCTAGCAGGCCAGCCCAGGTCGCAGTGAGACTGGCGTTCACTGTGTGCTGAAGAAGCATTTTTTTGGGCTCCCGCTCCGGAAGCAACCGGATACCGGCAGCCCCGCTGTACCAACATGGCTTGTACAGTGTCCCGCGCTCCAAAAAAAAAAAAAGAAAACTTTCAGTTCTTTAGAACTGAAAGTATTTTATTATCGATTAGTCAACCTCTACGACCGCTCAGGAAACGTCTTCGACGGAAGAACTCACGTACACCACGTACAGAGAAAGTTTCCCCCACCCACCCACCCAACTGACAAAATGTCTGGACGCAAGTATCCGACTGGACCGGAGGTCATCGCCATGTTGAAAGCGGAGATGGAACGCGATGCAACCGAGGAGTCGGTGATAACTGACTTCACTGTGAGTCGGAAGCGCAAGTTGGAATACCTCGAGGGGCTACCACCTCTGGCCGCTCGCGCGACGATCGATCAAGCCGTTCAATCGCTCACGGCATCCTCGGTCAAAGGTGAGACGTGGCACCAATACTTCGTCGCAGTAAGGGCCTGGACGCACTACGCGGACCTCAAACGATGTCCCCACTTCCCCATTGACCCCGAAGAAATTCGTGGGTTCATAGCAATCCACACCAATGCGGATACCGCAGAGTGCACAATATCAGCGCTCGAAAAAGTCCAACGGTTCTTGGGGATCAATTCTCCGCTGAGAGATCCCTTGGTGAAGGAAGTGATTCGAGGGATAAGAGGGAGGCAAACCGGAAAACGTAAAATGGATGCGATCACGTCGCGGCTTCTCGATAAAATTGTGGACGATACATCCCCTGTTGTTGTTGCCGGCTCCAACCGTTCGTTAAACGAGTTTCGTCAATTGGCAGTTCTATCGTACGTCTACTTGCTACGCACCGGTGACGAAGCGATCCCGCTGAGACGTGGAATTGAGACTGACTCGCCGGTTAATGCACTCCGGGACGTTAAAGAGACGAAAAGACACAGCGCAGTCTTTAAATTCCAACAGGAACTCTACATTGTTCTGAGAACAAGAAAGAACAACCAACAAGGTGACACCTTATCTAGGGGTTGCATTTGCAACATGCAGGCGAGGAAGAAAGGATGGCGGGCGCTATGCCCCATTCATCACCTGTGGCCTCACATCCGAGATAATGTTGCACCCGGTGCGGAAATATTCAGCATGACATACCCAGACATGCTTGAATCCGTTAAAATGAAGGCCACCCTGTTCCAACAGCCTGTGCAAGGGTGGGGTACACATAGCTTCCGCAGGGGCGCCGCGCAGGACATAAATGACAGCAACCCAGAGCTGTGCATCCTCCTTAAGGCCGGGAGATGGAGCTCGCAAACCTTTAAAGAGTACATTGAATGGTCAAGAGTCCATAAAAGAGGCATGGAAGCCATAGCCCAACAAGACACGGAAAGCGAATGAGTCAACTGCAGGGAATGGAAACATCTCTGTCGGCTACCTGGATTTCTCATTGTCGGAGCGTACCAGATGCATATCTAACACGAAAGGCTCTGTGTATCGCCCGATCTTTCCCATCGCAGACGAGCAGTCCCAAGCCGAAGACTCTCGAACGGACGAACCGCTTACAATGCGCAGCTTAGTGATTCGAGCCTGAGGGGCTCAATCACGCCCCCAAGTATGTAGAGTTGACCACGAGTACGTGCGCTCGGCTAAGGCCGGCGCGTGGCGAGACTGGAGGCAGCAGTTAAAGTTCGGGGAACAGTAAAGTTCGGGCGAAGCTAAGTTCGGGCAATGCTGGTGAAGCTAAGTTCGAGTGATGCTTAGTTCGGGCGTTGCTAAGCGCTCAGGCTGCGCTGGTACTAAAAAACAGTTCGGGCACGAAGCGAAGTTCGGCCAGGGTGTAAAGTCCGGGTGAAGCCAAGGCCGGTGCTCGTACCCGGGGGGGGACACCCCCCCCGGACCCCCCCCGACCCACCGAGTGCGGGAAAAGTTTGGCGCTGGTACCCGGGTGGGCGCCCCCCCCGCCGCCCCCCGGCGAAGCAAAACTTCGGGCGGAGCTAAGTTCTGGTGAAGCTCAGTTCGAACGATAATGAGTTCGAGTGATCCTAAGTTCGGGTGGAGCTAAGTTCTGGTGAAGCAAAGTTCGGGCGCAGCTGAGTTCGGGCGAAGCAACGCTCGGGCGAAGTTAAGTTCTGGCGAAGCAAAGTTCGGGCGATGCTAAATTCTGGTACGGGCGCAGCTGAGTTCGGACGAAGCAAAGTTCGCACGAAGCTGAGTTCTGGTGAAGCAAAGTTCGGTTCTCGTAGCAAGTTTGGCCTGTGATGGCAAGCTCGGCCGCCCGACTCCGTTTCCCGGGGTGACCCAAATACCGCGAGATACTGAGAAACTCCGCCAAAAACGCAATTTTCGGGCACATTTGACCCCGAAACGCAACAAACCTCGAAAACAATCTTCGACCGGAAAAATGTCATGGGCGGGGTTCGAACCCGGACTCACCGGCCTGAAGGCCGGCGCCCGGTCACTCTGCCACCCGCATACCTTCTGCGAGGAAAAAAAAAAGCTTGCCCGGCTCTTTCCAAAAACAATACACTTTTTTCATGAAGAAAAGCCGGGTTGGCTCGAATAGAGGCTATTCACATTGCATGTTCATAGGACCTCCAGTCTCGAATAATAAAAAAACTCATTTTTTTTTTTATTCACCCGACCGCCGGTGCAGGCGCAACAGGGCTGCTGAGTGCGAAGCGCGAATCAGTACGCTGACGGCGCAGTCCAACACCAGACGCACACACCCGGCACTACACAGTCCCCACGGCCACCGACCAACCGCCGCAAGGCGGCAGCAGTAAACCGGCAGCACGACAACGGAGACGCAGGCGCCGACGAAGAGCCGAAGCCCGCACGCCGACACGGACGCAGCCGGTCACCGGACCGAACAGCACCTGAGAACAATAAGAAAAGAGAGGGGAAAGAAAAGAAGGCAAACAAAAGTACCACCGCAGCAGCGCAACAGCGCCGCGACCGAACACGACTACCAACGAAGGGCATAGCTGTCAGCCACAAGGTAGCCACTAGTGGCTAATTGGGAGCCACAAAGTAGCCACAAACCTTGTGGCTACCTTTGTGGCTAATTATGCAAAATTTTGATACCCAGGAAAACCACGTGAAACTAGTTTTTTCGGCCAGAAAATGCATCTAAAACACAATTTCTGATGATTTTGACAGGTTTTTGGGCCCGAATTTGGGTAAGCTGCTTCGCCCTGGCCTCGTATCCTCAGCCGCGAGTCAGCGGCAACGTTGGCAACTCTATCAGTAACTTCGTACAACACTGCGAGTAATTCAAGGCTTGAAAAGTTCAGAAAACAACAACAAGCTGCTGCATCTTGCCAACACGGTCGCAGCACCAATGCTAATGCCATAGTTCTGGTACATTTTGAGTCAGAGAGTGCACCGGAGGAAGACGAACCCGTCGAAAGCGATGTTGATATTTCAGACCGCAGAGTCAGTACGAAGCTGCCAATGCTTCTGTTGCCAAGTTTTGGAGCAGGCAAGGAATCAATTTAGTTCAAAGGGTCGATTGTCCGCAAACCCGTTTCAGTTGCGGGGTGCATAGTCTCCAACTTTTCCTGCTAAAGGACCCAAACCACGCCGGTGACAGCCGTACTAGTAACGACGATGCACTGATATTCTAAGTACCCAAGGTTAAACAGGACAGCAACGACCCAGCAAACGGAGCATTTCACAATTACGACAACTCTTCTACTCGGTACCCCGTCACCAGCGAGTTTGCTTGCTTGCTTGCAAAGTGCACAGAGCTCGCAACTTCACACGGCAGCAGGCATAGTTACTATGATAGTACAGCAGGAGCACACTGACAGTGTGACTGACTCCCTGTAACAGCTGTCACTGAGTGGCACTGTTACACTTGTTGCAATCAGCGTCCGAAAGAGTTCAAGGAGGAGCCAAAGATCCGAGAAAAGTAGCGGGGGCAATCTCTCACACGTCTTGGAAATTCCTCGCAGGCTCCTGTAGCACAGGCCCAGCCAAGGCACAAGGGAAAGTTGAAAGTGACTGACTTGCGACAATACCAGTCCAGCAGGGCAGCACGGGCCGCAGGCCCGCGGCAGGGAGCTCAAGCTCAGTCACCATCCGCCAGCTCCTGACTATTATCAGACGGCTGCCACGTTTTCTTTGCAGCTTTCTGGCAGCATTCAAATCTGTTTGGCTGCGGCGGTACTTGCCGCTCTCTCCCACTCCTCCTCTGGGGTCATTCAAGAGGCTCGGAGAGCGCCGGTCGCTGGTTGAGAGGCCCTCTCAGAGGGTTTCAGGACAGAAATGGTAAGCGCTTTGCAAGTAGAATGGGTCTGTCACTCTCGCCAACCTGAATTATGCATGATTCTGTGTGCATAATGCCTACTACTACTTTAGTAGCAGTAGCGGTTTAGTAAACCGTTTACCAATGGTACCCCAGGGTGCGCAACCAGGATGCCGAGCCCAGGGTGTAGCAACTAACCCGTATTCTGGCCCAAAACCCTGTCAAAATCGTCAGAAAACGTGTTTCAGATGCATTTTCTGGCCGAAAAAGTTAGTTCCACGCGGTTTTCCGTGATACCAAAATTTTGCATAATTAGCCACAAAGGTAGCCACAAGGTTTGTGGCTACTTTGTGGCTAAATGGGGCCACAATGTGGCAACCTTGTGGCTGACAGCTATGCGAAGGGTAGACTCGGTGCACCGACAGCACACCCACCTGACCATAGGAAGGTCCAAAAGGGTGGAGTGAGCACTGGAGCGGTCACTGAGGCAGATAGGTAGCTGCAACACAAGAACAGTGCATTAGCAACCAAAACAAAAAAAGACATCCCTCCGGGCCGAGAGCGGACAATGAGCACGGGATAGAACAGCGTCAGAAACACCAGCCCGGTGTTTCCGACTGCCGGAGACGACCTGGCCAACGGACCGCACCACGCAGAGTGAGCACAGGAGCGGTCACTGAGGCAGACAGGTAGCTGCAACACAAGAACAGTGCATTAGCAACCAAAACAAAAAAAAGACAACCCTCCGGGCCGAGAGCGGACAATGAGCACGGGATAGAACAGCGTCGGAAACACCAGCCCAGTGTTTCTGACGCTGCCGGAAGCGAACAGGCCAACGGACCGCACCACGCAACAGCGCCGCAAAGCGAAACAGAGACAAGCAGCAAGCTCAAAGGCCCCGGAAGGAAGAACAAAGTAGAGGCAGGCGAAGCGCCCAACGGACCGCACCACGCAACAGCGCCGCAAAGCGAAACAGAGACAAGCAGCAACCAAACCAGCCCCCCCCGACCGAAGCGGAGGACCGACTCAACAGGCAAACCCTGGCACGCCAGGGTTTACCAACAGAAGTCAGAACACCGCCCGGAAGGGAGAGCCGCACAACAAGTCCAAAAAATACCCCCCACCAACTGCCGAAAAAGAAATACCTTTCCCTTACCTTGTCCCACAAAACCAGAACCAATAACAACGCCCCCCCCCCAAGCACGCAAGAGAAGCCGAGTCCTGCCAAAACAACAGACAACGTATTAACCCCCCGTTTCAGTGCTACACGCACCACGCTCAACAACAACCCACAAGAGCGAAGGCAGCAGGACGGGCAGCGGCAGCGAAACAGCGCCACGCGCCCGACAACAACAGAAGCGAAAGCAAACCCCCCCCGACCGACACGGAAGACCGACTCAACAGGCAAACCTGGCACGCCAGGGTTACCAAAAGACGTCAGAACACCGCACCGGAAAGGGAGGGCGAGCGAAGGACGAAGCCACAACAAAACCAAGGAAAAACAACCATCACTGCACACAACACGCAGAGCCAAGCAGCATGTCAGCAGCGAACCAAAGCAAACCCTTGACAAATTACTATCACAGGCAACTGACAGCGCGACAATCGCCGGAAACACACCGACCGCGACTGGTAAAGCCTGGCACGCCAGGACATCATTACCAAAACAGCGGCAAGAAACAAGGGGAGGGCGGGCAAGAAACAATCCCACTGAACCCCCCCACAACCATACCAAGAACGAACGAAAGGAAACAGAAAACAAACAAACGCCCCAAGGATGAAGAGAAGGCACAAGGAACCTTAGCACCGTATCCCCAAGCCTAACCCGGGTGCGGTTTCCAAATTTTTGAAATTGAAATTGAAATTGAATTTTTGCAGGAAGCCCCGACAATCGAATTCCGGGCCAAAACCCATTACAGTATGTTATCCAAACTTTGAACGAATTACAGTATGGTCCGAACTTTGAACCCATTACGGTATGTCAATCCAAACTTTGAACCCATTACGGTATGGATTTTCAAACTTTGAACGAATTACGGTAGGTTCCAAACTTTGAAACCCATTACGGTATGATCCCAAACTTTGAACCCATTACGGTATGGTTTTCAAACTTTGAACCCATTACGGTATGGTTTTCAAACTTTGAACCCATTACGGTGAGGTTCCAAATTTGAACCGATTCCGGCATGATTTCTAAACTTTGACTCTCAAAGTTTGAGCCCATTTCGGTGTCACTGTCAGGTTATAAGCCCAACACCAACGAGATACGTAGAAGCGGACGTGGAGAGAGATCATAGATGTGAAGTTGGCGTCGATGGATCCAGTTTGTGTCTTTTGGCACATGCTCGAGGTTGGCTGCTTGCTTTGGACCTCTCGATTGCTGAAGGACCTCGCACAGATGCATCCCCAGGGGAAGTGCTCGGGTTTGAAGAAGAGTCGGTGCATGGTTGGGCAACCACCATGGCGGCGCACTCGCCCCTGATCCGCCCACCCCGGGGTCCGGTCCAATGCCTTCCTTCCCTGTCCAGCCGGTCGGCGGTCCGCCCGGCCCTCCGTCATCAGACTTCATGGGAGGAGGTCCCGACGAGTCCACTTCCGATTCGGGCTCGTCCGATTGCGAACTAGAGTCGGACTTGGAGTCCTGAAACTTTGTGAAAGGGTTCCAGGGTGAGGTTCACGCTCGAGTCGACCCTGTGGCTGAAACGCCGCTGCTACTTCCGGATCCAGACGGCTGCCGCTCGCGGAGTCAGACCGACTGCGAAGTAATGCTGCTCGAAATCTGCTCCCTCTGTACGGGGGCACGGAAACCCACGGTTGATTAGCCAACTTTCACTGCTGATCATGAAGTTTACTCATGAAGTTTTACCCTTCCTCCTCCTCATCTCTCTCTTTTCGCCTTCCTGTTGACGCAAGTGATGGACAGAATCATCTGCGAATGGCGCGAACGTTCCACAGCTTCCCAAAACAGCTTCTTCCGGTCCAATCACAATCCGGACGTGGCCGTAGGTTTCACTGCCTGCTGATCACGAGGTTTACTACAGCTGTAGCAACAGCACACAGCCAACCGTTCACGTGTCACAGACTAACGCCGCATCTTTGCGTTGAACGTGGATTTCGGAGGTCGCCGAATTGGAGATGAAAGTGAATCTGTTGCTACTGCGGTGCAGAAGGATGATGACTTAGGATCGGCCAACTGAAGACATGGTAGCTGCAACCATCACCCTTAGAGTCTGACTGATCGACCACTGACGTGGCACTGTAGAGTCACCACAGAAGATGAATTTGTCGCCCAATTACATGCGTTGTTAACAACTTGCAGACTTCGACTGACAATGGTACCTAAATTGGGCTCAAATTTTACACTTGCCGGAATTCGTTCAAAGTTTGAAAACCATACCGTAATGGGTTCAAAGTTTGAAAACCATACCGTAATGGGTTTCAAAGTTTGGAACCTACCGTAATTCGTTCAAAGTTTGGAAAGCCATACCGTAATGGGTTCAAAGTTTGGGACCATACCGTAATGGGTTCAAAGTTTGGATCATGTACCGTAATGGGTTCAAAGTTTGGATAACATACTGTAATGGGTTTTGGCCCTCGAATTCCTCCCCGTTTCCTTTCAGTATCAGTTCAGTTTCTAACCCGACAGTAAACCCGGCCCAGTGAAGCCGTTGCCTACGGGCGTCGACATGAAAAAAAAGATTTTTTTTGAACCGTGGCGCCTTAGCTCAGTTGGTTAGAGCGCACGCCCAGTAAGCGTGAGGTCGTGGGTTCAAATCCCACAGGTGCCTTTTTGTTTTTTTGCGTTTGAACCAGTTTGGGGCGTTTACCTCTAAACACACCACGAACCACGCGAATAGGGCTTTTACCTGAGCCAATTCACCTACCCCCTGATCGAGTGTAATCGAGCGTAATCGTTTGGATTAGAATGCAAAGAATCTGTGGCGATAATTTGCATCGCCGACGGCGCGGTTATCTCTTCGCACGTGATGTGTCATGCTTTCGCCTCTTTAGCTCGTCTTGATCGTCGCGCTCAGGCGCGCGTTTGGTGCTTCGCTTCTTCTTCGATTGCTCGTCGAGGTTCATCGGTTGCGCGTCGATATCTGCTTCTTCTCGGCGCCTGGGCGATGGTCGTGGCGCATCGACGCGTCCGTTGCGTCTTTTCGGTACCGGCTCCGCCGCGGAGTCTGATTGCCGCTTCTTCGCTGGCGTTGGCGCCGTCTTCCCGACCTTCGCTGCTGATGTCGGCGTTGATGTTGCGGGTTCTCGCTCGTCTTCCTCTGCTTCCGGCAGAACGAGCACCACGTTCTCACGTTTCGCCTGTCTCGGCGCTGGCGCGGGACCCTCCGGCTCCGCCTTCCTCTTCTCCGTTGTTGTTTCTTCACCTCTCGCCACGGCCGCCCGGTGGTGCCCTTTCCTGCAGCAGTGCCCGGGTCTCCTACTCCTCAGGTCGGCGTGTTTCTTACAGCCGTCGCACGTCGGCATGCCATGATCGAGGCATCGGTGGTGATGGTTGCGACAGCACTCCGCTGTCGTCTTACACGTGGCGCACTGCGTCATCCGGTGCTCGGCACACATTTTTACGGCTAGGCCATCACCCTCCCTGTGATGGGCCTGGCAGCACCACGCCACCGACTTGCCCCGGCGCTTGCACACACCTTTTGGTGCCCGGGGCACACCCGCTCACCCCACTTTTCGTGTCGGGGAATCCCTTCCGGCACGAGCCACGGATCCCCTCCGACGACAGCCGACTTCTTGCCTCTCTTCTTCTCCGTAGCGTCATCGAAGGCCGCCCATCTCGCCGCACGCTCCGCCCTTTCTCTTCCGTACGTCGGGAAAAGGTCCATCCCCCACGCCTCGCCGGTGAACGCATGCCGGCTCGCCTTCAGCTGCGTCTCCAAGATTCCCATCGTCTCCTCGCCGCCGCGGAAAATTGGCCTCATCTCGTAGCCCGTGAGGCATGGGGGGGCCCCTACCGTTCTCAATGAACCTATCTTCTCCAGCTTTCTACCCGGCAGAAGCGGCCCCACCCCTTTCCGCTCAAGCGCTTCCCCGATCGTTTTCAGCATCCGCGCCAACATTCTCGCACGGATACACAGCGGCGTCCCACCTGTCGTCGCCACTAAACTGCCCGGTAGATCGAGCCCGGTGTACACTTCGAAGTCTACTGCGAGCTCTGCCGTCGAGACGTCACCCGCTACCGACCAGCACATCCCATCCAGCCAATACTGCAGCGCCCGGAACCACCTCTCTCCTGCTACCGCCGTGAAGGTCCCCGGTCCAGCGATCGCTTCGAAATTCAGCCGGCGCGGGGGGCAGTCGTCAGGGTGCAGTTGTCTCCAGGGGTGGCCGACTGCCCGGTCTCTTCCTTCTCTCTCCAGCCGTCGTCTCTCTTGCATGACTTCCGCCATGAATGTGTGCAGCACTTCGATGTTGATTCGACTTCCCTTCGGCAGAATCCCGTGTTCTTGCAGGCACGGAGGCCAAGTCGAGCGATCTGCGTCAACAATTTCGGCATACTGCTGTTGCATTCGGATTCGTTCATACGCCCGGCACTGCCACCAAATGTGGCCCAGAGTTTCTTCCGTCGCCTCGTCACAGCGTCTGCACAGCCCGTCACCTCCCCACAGCTTGGCAGCATGTGATTCCGTCATCACCGACCCTGCTACGACCTCGGCAACGTCCCGCGCGGCCGTCAGCGTTGTCGACGCCTTCAGCCCGTAGGCATTCGTCGCGGTGTAGTCGACACCCGCCCGTACCCCTCCGAAGTTTGTGCGCCTCTTCTCGAGCTCCCCTAGTCGCCAGCCGTGAATCGCCTTTCTCAGGGTGTGCCCTCGCTCCCCCTTACTCTGTCGCACCAGCCTCAGCACATTCCCTGCCTCGTCCTCGGCGTCGTCGAGATCTTCTGTCCATCGTATACCGAGCTTTTTTGCATGCTCGGCCGCAATACCGATCGGTCCCCATGCGCGGATTCTGCTGCCATACGCCCTTCGAACTGTTGCGACGCGGGCCCTCCATACCGGCCTCTTTCGGCACACTTCTGCGATCATGCCGAGCGACCGATATGGCAGCACTGTGTAGGGGTCGAGCAAGTGGGCCTTGTTTAGAATGCCCAACACGGCCTCCTGTGCCCGATGCAGCCTCACCGGGTCCCAGACGCCTCTGAGTAATGCTGCGGTGAACTTCCCCAGCCCCCGCACCGTCGGAAGCGCGAACTCCGAGCCGTATGTCGCCGCCGGTAAAACTGCCATCGCCGCTAGTCCCGACCTCTGCGTCATCGAGATCGGCAGAGCTCCCAACCGTTCGGCCTCCTCTGCACGCTGGTCGTAGCGCAGGTCCGTTGTCCTGCGTGTTCGCTTCGTGCCGACTAGACACCCAACGATGGTGAGCTCCTCCTTCGTCGCGATAAGTGCGCCGCCTACCCTCAACTTCGCTTCATACCCCTTCGGCGTCCCAAAAGCAAACGTCTTCGGTATCCCGATCGACATGCCGGTGTTCGAACAAAATCTGTCGACTTCCACCAAGGCGTCCTGCAAGCAGGCTTCCCTGAGACGCGACAGGAGGGTGAGGTCGTCCGCGAAGGATTCGCTCGTCACCTCCCCCACGTCGTCCACTCTGCGCACCACGATGGACAGCAGCGCGTTGATGAGGATCACGCTCAGGGGGCAGCCCTGCAGTATCCCATTGGTGGTGAAGAAGACACCTCCCACTCCCATGTGCAGCTTGTACCGCCTCCGTAATCGCGCGTAAATGTCGCGCAGCGGCCCGAGGATTCTCTCATGGAGGCCCAGCTCCCCCACCAGCTTCAACACGATGTCTCGCGGCACCTTGTCAAAACACTTGGCAAAGTCTAAGGCCACGCCGTATAGCTCCTTACCCGTCAAGAGCGCTTCTTCGATCTGCGAGGCGATTTCGAATACCACGTCCACGGTCCCGTGTTTGGGCCTGAATCCGTGCTGGCTATCCGCTATCCATTTCTCCTGCCACTGGACGACGTCCCTGAGCCGCGTACTCGCCCACAAGCGATAGATCGCACTTGTGACGGTGATCGGCCGCAACGCCAGCGGGTCAAGAGTTTCGTCCTTCGGGATCAGCGTGACCGCGGCTTCCAACAACGCGTCTGGCCACGTCCCGGTCGCTTCTATCGCGTTGAACACCTCTGCCAGGGCGTTCAGTAGCGGCAATGGCAGCTTCTTCAGCTCCGCTGTGTTCCATCCGTCCACACCTGGGACACCGCCATCCCTCTTCTTTCCAAGAATGCTTCTCAGATCCTCGCCCGTCAAATCTCGGCATTCCATCGGACGATGTTCGATGTACTCCGCATACTCCGTCCGGAACGCTTCATAGCTTGGCTCCTGTTTGCACTCGTACATCTGGTTAACCGGCGCCCACTCCTTCTGCAACGCCGCATCGATCTGCCGCGCATTCGCCGTGTACTGCCCCTCCACCTTCAGGGCCACCAAGCCATCCGCCCTCTTCTTCCTGCACCACGGTAGCAACTGCGCTTTGTTCGCGCAGTGGAGGTTTTGCATCTTGTTCTCCAGCTGTGCAATCCTTCCTTTACGCGCTTGTGCCGTCAGTGAACGGCTTCTCGCTTCCAGCTTCTGCCTGACGGTCTGGGCGACGCTCAAGTCCGGTGGACGCCGCGGCAAATTGCGCACCTTCGGTAATTGTCCGGCCATAGAATCCAGACCAGACACCACGTTCTGCCACGTCTTCTCCAGCGATAGCGTAATCGAGTGTAATCGGGTGTAATCGACGCGTAATCGAGCTAAAGTCACTTTCAGGGGGGATAGGTGAATTGGCTCAAGCGCGGTAGCGATGACCAGGAGATCACATACAGATGGGTGGGGAGAGGCCCTGGGACTAAGGCGTGACTACCCCCCTCCCAGGGCGCCACCCCGAATCTAGCCTGGCTCCACCACGGTGAAGGCCCACACCTGCGGTTTCCGTCCCTCGTATGCTTGTGCCTGGCACTTCTTGGGCCAGACAGTGGTCAACATGGTCGCTCATGGGCCAGCCAGGGGTCCACCAGTGGTCGAACCCAAAATACTAGTAAAATACGATCACACTCTACAACGCTCGACTACACTCTACTACACTCGATTACACTATATTACACTGCGCGCCTGAGCGCGACGATCAAGACGAGCTAAAGAGGCGAAAGCATGACACTTCACGTGCGAAGAGATAACCGCGCCGTCGGCGATGCAGATTATCGCCACAGATTCTTTGCATTCTAACCCCAAAATATTACACTCGATTACGCTCGATCAGGGGGTAGGTGAATTGGCTCAGCGCTGACCTTTCCCGAGAGCACATCAAAACAAGTCAAAGCCCGCTGCCCACTGCCCCACAAGAGACATGCTTTGCACTCTCTGAATGCCCATTAACTGTGCTCCGCTTCAGCCGACTGCTTTGGAAGAGGTACTGTGCTCCGTTTGGTGCCGACTGCCCTGCCAGAGACGTGCTTGCAGACAGAGGTCGGCCGCCGCTACTTTGGTTTTCTCTCGCGTCTTCCCAGCTCCGCCACCTTCCCAGAGGCTTGGGAAGAGCCACGAGCTCCGGCTGTAAGGGACGAGACCGAGGTGCGACGCTGGCCCCGGTCGCAATCTGTATGTGCCGGCCCGGCCCGATTAGGCCTTTGGAGTACCGCGTGAATGGCGCGATTGGGCCCACGCGCATGCAGCCTGTCTGCTCGCAGTCACGCCGGCCGGCCCGCAACCGCAACCACATTCGCTTGTGCCCACACACCAGCTCTTCTTATCGAGCTAGCAATCCAGCTAAGGAGCACAACCGAGGATCCGAGGCGGAATCATGCCCCACAGTGGGCGCACGAGAGCAGACAGCGATGAAGGCCGCAGGGACAGGGTGTGTCAGCCAGGTTCCTCCCGCAGACGCACTACCCATCGGAATGTGACAGCGCAAGTAGGCTCGATGGAAGCACGAAGTGAAGCAGGATAGACGAGCTACGGAGACGAGACGAGTCGTGTACCAGGGGCAGGCCGGGACGATGAACCGCATGAAGCCGAAGAAAAAGTTCAAGAACGAAGCAACACCACAAGCCGCGTGCAGCCAAGCAGACCTCCCGGAACCTACGTGGGCAGTAACGAGGAGCCAACAGATGAGTGTCCACTGAACCCCCTTGCCAATACCCCCAACGACTATGGCACGAATTGCGCAATGCCAGACGGTAGCGTCTGACAATGGCATGCGCCTAAAGGTGAGATTAGCCTCCGTCTTCAACCGCCTTGTTATCGCTAGAGAGATCGAACCCACAAACAGAAACTTGACATCTTCGAGGACAGGGTGTCTGCCAAGCGCTTGTCGAACAGCCATATCGCCTGGAACTGCCCCGCAGGGAATGCCAAAAGGCTCGAGTATTAGCTGCGCTGAATTGCAAAGGTTGCTAATACGGGAAAATGGTACCCGAGCCCCTATGCACTCGACAACCTGCTTCCACAAGTCAGTCCGAACTTCCTCGTCCCCTGCTGCACTGCCTGGCTACATCTTTCGAGACTGGAGGTCCTATGAACATGCAATGTGAATAGCCTCTATTCGAGCCAACCCGGCTTTTCTTCATGAAAAAAGTGTATTGTTTTTGGAAAGAGCCGAGCAAGCTTTTTTTTTTCCTCGCAGAAGGTATGCGGGTGGCAGAGTGACCGGGCGCCGGCCTTCAGGCCGGTGAGTCCGGGTTCGAACCCCGCCCATGACATTTTTCCGGTCGAATTGTTTTCGAGGTTTGTTGCGTTTCGGGGTCAAATGTGCCCGAAAATTGCGTTTTTGGCGGAGTTTCTCAGTATCTCGCGGCAAACGGAGTCGGGCGGCCGAGCTTGCCATCACAGGCCAAACTTGCTACGAGAACCGAACTTTGCTTCACCAGAACTCAGCTTCGTGCGAACTTTGCTTCGTCCGAACTCAGCTGCGCCCGTACCAGAATTTAGCATCGCCCGAACTTTGCTTCGCCAGAACTTAACTTCGCCCGAGCGTTGCTTCGCCCGAACTCAGCTGCGCCCGAACTTTGCTTCACCAGAACTTAGGATCACTCGAACTCATTATCGTCCGAACTGAGCTTCAGAACTTAGCTCCGCCCGAACTTTGGGGGGGCGGCGGGGGGGGCGCCCACCCGGGTACCAGCGCCAAACTTTTCCCGCACTCGGTGGGTCGGGGGGGGTCCGGGGGGGGTGTCCCCCCGGGTACGAGCACCGACCTTGGCTTCACCCGGACTTTACACCCTGGCCGAACTTCGCTTCGTGCCCGAACTGTTTTTTAGTACCAGCGCAGCCTGAGCGCTTAGCAACGCCCGAACTAAGCATCACTCGAACTTAGCTTCACCAGCATTGCCCGAACTTAGCTTCGCCCTAACTTTACTGTTCCCCGAACTTTAACTGCTGCCTCCAGTCTCGCCACGCGCCGGCCTTAGCCGAGCGCACGTACTTTTTTCAGACGAATATGCTTCTTTTTGTTCGATATTCGATGATCGTGCTATCAGCATCGCCGACTGCGCGGTTATCTCTTCGCACGTGAAGTGTCATGCTTTCGCCTCTTTAGCTCGTCTTGATCGTCGCGCTCAGGCGCGCGTTTGGTGCTTCGCTTCTTCTTCGATTGCTCGTCGAGGTTCATCGGCTGCGCGTCGATATCTGCTTCTTCTCCGCGCCTGGGCGCCGAGTGTAATCGACGCGTAATCGAGTGTAATCGAGCTCGAGTCGCTTTCAGGGGGGGTAGGTAAATTGGCTCAATTATGCTATTAAAGTGGCGCTAATTTCCCCATTATGCCATTAAAGTTTGCTAATTTCCCCATTCTGCGACTGGGCTACTGGCGGTCGTAGTACAGCACAGGTAGTCTGGTCAAGACTTTTTGTGAGTAGTTTTGTCCATTTTCGAGGAAGATAATGACAATGCACTTTTTAACCGTGCCTAACGCGAGCAGTCGTTTGATGAAATCGATTCGACGGCGCTACTTAGCCTACTGTCAGTAGATTGTTTCGAGAAAACGGCTTATTTCCACCGGACAGTTAACTTTGCACAGTGTGGGGGTACGGTAGCTGGTAGCTAGCTACCAGCTACTGGTAGCTCAGCTACTGGTAGCTCTGGTAGCTCGTGGTAGCTCAAAAAAAAAAATTTTTTTTTTTCATGTCGAATTCAGGGGTTATTCTAATCCCCGAAATTCTGAAAAATCCCGGTTAAAAAATCTTTGATATGGCCAGAAAAAATTTTCCCCCACGCTGCGCGTGGGAAAGCATGGATTGCTGAAGCAAGCAGTGTCCCACACAGTAGTGTCATACGTTAGCACGGTGTCGACCACAGTGCTACCACTAAAACCAAATGCGGTGAGCGACATCTCTTTTAGTTTCAAAATCCTTTCAGGCATGTGAGCTTCAGGATAGCAAACGATCCTCCAGTGACTGATTACTGGGTGTGATGGAAAACTCAATCTGGCTGCTGCTTCTCCACTTTGTTGTAGCCTTCACTTGTCAGTCCCAGTGGGCACTACGGCATGATGGCCTCAACGCCTTTCAACGAATCGAGGCAGGGCGAAGCTGCTCACGACAGGCGCCCCCCTACACGCTAATCCCAACGCCCCTCATGCCCCATAGATATTTCTGGACCAAATCGCTGGCAAGCTGTGTACACACAAAACAGCAACTGCGACTCCAGGATCTGAGCCTGTAGCCTGGGTCCCTTCCAAAAAGTTTTCACCAGAAATCCCCATGGTTAAAAAATCTTTTTCACCGGCCTGTTTTCAGAATTTTTTTTTTTTTGGTGAAAAAAAATTTTTTTAACCATACAGGATAATCCCTGGTCGAATTCGCTCGAAACTCGCAGGGGACGACCGAAAATTGCGGAAAACAGCAAAAAAACGCACAGAAAATTGTGCTTTTTCGAAAAAAATGGACGGGCGAATGGCCCCAAAGTGGAAAAACTATCGGTTCCCATTTGACAATGTCTGGGCTGTCCAATCGCGCTCCAGCTGCCCTGCGAAAGTGAAAGGCCAACGAACCACAAAAAAATCTTTCGTTTTCGGGTCTATTTTTCACGGTTCTCTCCATCGGAGCAAGAGACGAGCAAAAAAACGGCGAAAAAGGTTTGCAACGTGGACCAGCGGAGAATGACACCAACCAGGGAATCGATTCGCGTCCACCCCATTGCAACCCTGGTGGTTTCCACGCCCACTGGTCTGCATGTTGTAAAGATTCGCGAACCACGCACATACTTTCTGATCCCCGGGTCCATTTTTCATGGATCTCTTCATCGGAGCTGATCACGAGCAAAAACTCGCCGAAAAAGGTCTGCTACGTGGACCAGCGAAGAAATGTCACCAGCCAGGGGATCGACACCCGTCCTTGCCAATGCGCACCTGGTGGTTTCCACGCCCGGCGTTCTGCATCTGATAAGACCCACAAGCCATGCACGTACTTTGTGGTCCCCGGGTCTGTATTTCACCGTTCTCTTCACCGGAGCTGAGTACGAGCAAAATTTCGCCGAAAAAGATCTGCAACGTGGACCAGCGAAGGGATGTCACCCACCAGGGGATGGATACCCGCCCTTCCCATTGCAAACCTGGTGGTTTCCACGCCCGGTGCCCTGCATCTCATAAAGACCCACGATCCATGCACATAACTTTCGATCCCCGGGTTTATTTTTCACAAATCTCTCCATCGGAGCTGATCACGAGCAAAATTTCGTCGAAAAAGGTCTGCTGCATGGACCAGCGAAGAAATACCACCACCCGGGGGATCGATACCCGTCCTTCCCATCGAATCCCAATGCAAACCTGGTGGGTTCCACGCGGCGGCGCCCTCCGCCTTGTAAGGACTCACGAACCATGACATGCTTTATGGTCTCCGGGTCCATTTTTCACGGATCTCGTCATCGAAGCTGATCGTGAGCTAAAATTCATCGAAAAAGTCTGCTACGTGGACCAGCGAAGAAATGTCATCAGCCAGGGGATCGATACCCGTCCTTTCCAATGCAAGCCTGATGGTTGCCACTCCCGGTTCCCTGCAACTTGTAAGGCCCCGCAAACCACGCACATACTCTTAGCACCCCGAGTCAAATTTTCACGGATCTCTTCATCGGAGCTGATCGCGAGCAAAAATTCGTCAAAAAAGGTCTGCTACGACAGCCTGGGCGGATCGGCAAAAAAATCCCAGCCAGTCTGAGCCACCAATGGCTGGTGGCTGCCAATGACTGCCCGTGGCTGTCACCTACACTGACCAGGGGGGGTCGAAAAAAGCCGGAAAAAGGCATTTCGTCACGTTTCTTTGCATTTTTTCGCATTTTTTGGCCCTAAATACCGGTACATTTCCAGTTTCGGACACAATCCATATTTTCCACTTTTTGAGCTACCACGAGCTACTGGGAGCTACCCCGTAGCTCTGGTAGCTCAGCTACCGGTAGCTGGTAGCCAGCCCCCACACTGCTTTGCAAGTCACACTGTGACTCCGACTCACAGCGTCTTGGCACTGTGCTGGTCCGCGGGAAACAATCAGCATGTTCACCAAAAGGGGTCAGCAGGGTTCGCACTGACAGCTCAGCTGGTGATCTGACACCAGACTAAGTTGGAGCAGACTAAAGACAGCTGCACCGAAGCTAAGCTCTCACTGTCTCAGCTCAAAGCAACGCTTCCATACTGTAGGCTGCACTGCAGCGTGGACCTTTGTGGTACTCATTTGGAAATTTGATGAGGCTTTTCATCATTTCATGAGCCCAGTTTTGTGTTGTCACAGTTGTGGATTCAGATACAGTGGAATGCCGCTGCGGTGGCCATGATGGGCGCCGGGTCAAACCCGAAGTGCCAGGGCGGGCACTTCGGGTTTGAACGTGTTCCCGTCGGCCATGCTGCATGTCTTGGACCAACCAAGGACTCCTGAAGGAGTGTACTGCAGATTTCATGACCAGCAAGCTATTAGCCGTATCCTCACATACGTAACAAGAGTTTGGGAATTTGTAGTTTTTACACGTGTGAATTTTTTTGTGTCGATAATACACGTCACTTTTTTTTTTACCGAAAATACACGTGGCAAATTTTTTTTGACCGATAATACACGTGGCGATTTTTAGTGTGACAAACGTGTACACGTGAATGTTGCGTTATTTTTACGGTGAATTTTCACAGCACACACACGATAGGCAACGGGAGTGGGCAATGGGTGACGTGGGAACAGTTTATCAGACGCTACGCTTGGCGAAAAACGCATGCCTGGAAGAAGCAGCCAGGTTGCATCGAACGCTGTCCGTTAAGTACAGCGACAAAAGGCGTGCGGCCTTTGATTGTGATGTGAAGCACGGGAACAGGAGGTGTTCGTTTGTGATTCGCATCTGCATGCAGGGGGGGATCTTTGTCGTGACGTCCCGTACCGAGCACACGTGTGCTGACCTTGCAGCACCAGCAAGGGCCCCCCGAATCAGCAGCTGGGTCGCAAGTGCGGTGCCAGCGGCCGACGGAAGACCTCTCCGCGCACGCGAATTGAGGCAGCAGTTCGAAGCCGCAACGACGGCGCAGGCGGCGCCAAGAACGTACTACCGAGCGGCGGCGACCCAGCGCCAAGCGGCCGCAGACGATGCAAAGGAGTCGTTCGGGCTCCTGAAGAACTTTTTGACGCACGTAGAGGATCGCAACCCCGGCACAACATGGAGACTAGAGACATCAATGGTTGACGGTCAACCCTCGTTTGTCTCTGCCTTCATGGCTCTCGCTGCCAGCAAAAATGCCAAGCAGCACATCCCCTCGTTCCACTCCCTCGATGGGACTTTCATGAGGACTCTCGAGGGGGGGGTTATTCTGTCGTTGACAGGAATCGACGGAAACTCTGGCATGGTCCCTCTGGGGCTGGGTCTCTATACAGGAGAGACTTCGGCGACATGGAGGTCGTTTATTGTCTCCCTGAAGGTGGCCTACCCCAACCTCAGTCAGTCATCTCTCATTTCCGACCGGAGCAAGGGGCTACCTGCGGTCCTCGATGAGTTGCTTGAGAACGTGCCTCATCTTGCCTGTGTTAAACACATTGAGCGCAATGTGTCGGGCAAGTTCAACACACATGCCTACGCGGGCTGGCTGTGGAGGTTGAGCAAGGCCGACAACGAACGCGTGTTCGACACGATCGTTGCTGACCTGAAGGCGACAGGCGACACGGGCAAAGCTGTTGCCACCTATCTGGAAGCAGACAAGCAGAAGTGGGCAGATGCGTTCTTGCCCGCTCAGGCAGTGCGTCCGCTTGCGAGAATCCCCCCTAACAGAAACACTACCACCATCTGTGCCGCTGCGCATTATTGCAGCAATATATCCGAGGCGTTCAACGCCTGGATTCTGGCAGAGCGCCGGATGAACCCGGTGAGTTTGTTCAACTCGTACAGGGAGCGAGTGATGACCCTGTTTGCGGAAAGGCAACAGGAACCGGCCAGGCTGCCAGCGCGGGGGCAGAGTGCGTGGGGGCAAGATGGAGACCTCACCCCAGTAGCAAAGGAGAACCTTGAGAAGAACTTGGAGCTGTCGGAACAGTGTTGTGCTCGCAGGTCACGGGCTTCTGTGTGGGAGGTCACACACTCCCGACGGGTCTACCAAGTTAACTCTCCAACGCTACCCAACTTGAGGGACGGTCTGGCGTGCTCATGCGGGAAGGAACGCTTGTATTGCTTCCCATGCATCCACGTCTGTGCAGCCATGAAGGCCGATGGTAAGCAGCCAGTGGACTTGGTCCCTGCAGTTTACACAGTTGCTGCGTACCGCCAGACACAGTGTCGGCGTGGCACCGCTCACTGAGAGCACTTTCGAGAGCGACGGCACACAACCACCTCCGCGTCCGCAAAACGCGAACAGCCAAACCCGACTGGCTTCGCGCGGGGAAAAACGTCAGTACAAGTGCAAGAATTGCCTCGACTTCGGACACCAAGCCAGAACATGCAAAAAACCAGCCGCGAAGGCTGCAGGCAGAAAGGCAGCACCCAAACCAGCCCCAAAGGGCCAGGCAGCAGCAGCGGCCAACCCTCCCCCCCCACTCGAGCCTGCCTCAGAGTCCGAGTCAGACTCGGAATCAGAGTCAGACACGAAGTCCGGGTCAAACTCGAAGTCCGGATCAGACTCCGGGTCTGAGTCAGACTCCGACTCGGAGTCCGAGTCCGAGAACGCAGTTGCCCCTTTCATCCTCCCTGCCCCCTGTGTGCATGCGGCCAAAGCTGTGTGCCCCGTGCGACAGGTGTGTGGATGTGTGACAGAAAGCCAGGCCCATGCCTGTCAGTACCGAGCGGAAAGAGGAGGCGGTGGAACGATGCCGCCATAACGCCGTCGTGGACATGCACTGACTGCGACCTGGACTACTGCCGAACTTGTGCTCCCTGCGTTCGACAGTGACGCGTTGTTGTCGGGCCTGCTGAGATCCAATGTCTTTCATTTCTTCCTTGTCTGCTGAAAAAGATCAAATCAAACATCATATCAAATGAAACACCCGGGGGACCCCCTAAACAACCCCCGTGGGTGTCTTGAAAAAACGAAAACAGGGGATTATACGGGCTTAGTTTAGCGGTCTGAGAGACCGGAACTCAAATTCTTCCGGTCTGCAGGGCTCTCGCGGGGGGGTGATTTAGCCCTAAAATCACCCCAAAAAAAAAACCCAAAAAAAATGGGGGGGTGATTTTTTAAAAAATCACCCCCCCCCCCGAAAAAAAAAATGGTCCGGGGTAGGGCTGGGGGGTGTACTACACCGTGTAGCGTACACGTGTTGATCCAGGGCTGGGGGGTGTGGCTGTCCAGGGGGGGGGGGGCTGTCAGGCGCTGTCGGGTAGGGCTGTGTCGAAGAGGTGCCCACGGCCAGTAGGTAAGTGACAAGGAATCCATATCCATACCTCCAGGGACGAAGAAAGGAAGAGGAGTACACCGCAAGAAAAGGCACTAACCATGTCTCAAATAGCTCCTCTGTTCACACAAAAAACGGTGAAGCGTCGAGCACCTGAGTCGTACAAAGTCGCTTACAAGAAGAAGAAGCACACGGTCACGGTGTCGTATGACTATACGAGCTGGAAGACCGACGACATCCTGCTGCAGGCCCTGGCGCGGCAACGACAAACACCGCCCTTCCAAAACGTGATCGGTCAAGGACCTGCTTGGCCGGGGAAGGAAAAGGCTCTCGCGCTCATCAAAGCTCACGACAAGAAGCGGGACGGGGTCGTGGCAACAGGGGCTGCGGTGGCCGCAACCGGTTCGCAATCAGCACTTGTTCTCGGGGGCACTGCTACCGGTGCAGTTCCGCGTCTGAAGCCGCCTGACGAAGCTGGGATCGTCTTCCACCCGCACCGTTTGATGCACGAGTCAGACGAAGAGTCGTGCAGCAGCAACGATTCGTTCGTGAGAGCACAACGGGAACGTGTTGCAGTTGTTCGTCCAGCCATCATCGTTGAAGATGCGCAAGAGGCGGATGCGGACGTGCACGATGTTGATGCTTCTGATGACGAGGAAAGTCCGGATGAAGACCAGCTAGGGTTTGTGGAGTTCCAGAGCTCATCGGGAAAAACTGGCAAAGTCAAGAAGCAAACCCTGCTCCGACACCAAGGGAACCATCCGTGGCTGGAGATACGCAGTGATGGACTGAGGTGCGGGCTGTGCCAATGGTCGGATTCCAACCAGATCTTCGTGCAAACGAGCTTTGTTCAGCTCACGGTACCCAACCCTACGAAAACTAATGCTCATTGGCCTCTGTTTACCCTTGGTGTCTGTTGAGTGCGAGCGGGTGTTCAGCCGTCTTAAACTGATCAAGACGAGCCTGCGCAACAGCTTAAGCGACAAGAGCCTATCAGCAATCCTCATGATGTGCACTTGTGGGCAGGAGACATTGACCGCAGACCAGTCCACACGCGTCCTTCAGAAGTTCAAGTCGTTGCAAAACCGCCAGGTGGACTTCTGCGACTTGGCTGCATTCAAGGGGGCATTGTGTGATACAAACTAGGGGGGCTTTCAAGGTGTCCTTTCAAGCGCACCACGCCCCAATGGCCTTCTCTTTCCGGTATTCTTCTTTTTTTGCTTCTTCATACGGGTCTCTGCAGCGTTGGTAGAGATTGTGGGGGACCCGAAATCACCCCCTTTTTGGGCCTCTAGGGGTGGAGCGCGAGAGCCCTGCCGGTCTGGGGAAAAAAAAAAAAAAAACCACATAGCGTTCGGGTTGGGGCTTACCGGGTGGGAGCGGTAACGGGAGGGCCAGTATGCCACCAAAGAAGCTACAGCGTGTGGATCCAAAGAAGGAGGGGATTCCCCGGGACATCGCAAGCATGTTCGGGCTCGCATCTCGGCAAACAGGACGGCAGACCAACGTCCCGAAAGAGGGGACAAACACGGAGTACGAGCGGTGGACAAAGGAGTCGTACTCAGAAGTTGAGAAGGCCAACTCCCTGCACGACTTTCTGCACGAAAATCACCCGACCTACTTCCTTTGCGATGTCGTGATAAACCGCGCAACTGAAGGTTTAGCAGGCGACACCCCAGACAGTCCAGGCCTATCATGCCGAAGTGGCCACGCCCTACGTTAACGGGCTAATCTCTGACCTTCGTTCGGGTTTGAAGAGCAACCTGGGTGTCATGGAGGGATTCAGCCTTTTTGACCTGAGTGGGCCTGTGGCTGGAAACCAACCTGAGGCGGTCAGACTTGTTGATATTCTTGTCGCCCATTACGGCGAGGAAAAGGTCCGACCAACCCAGGAAGGCAGATCCGCACGTTCTCCTCCCTTTCTCAATGCCCGCTTCATTGCAGATTTCAGGAATGAGGTTTTTCCCCGAGCCGACGACGAGCACAGATCTGTTCTCGAGGAGCTCAAAACTGTTGCAAACACACTGACTCGCTACAGCTATACCGCAGCCCTAAAGCTGTTTCTCATGGATGTCACACTGACCTCTCTGTACCCGTGCACAAGCCTCCTCATGAACGCGGCCCTTTCGACACCTCTCGGAACGGCATCGGTTCAAAGACTGTTCAGTTTGATGAAGCTGATCAAAACGAGGCAAAGGTGGCATACAGCATGCAGTTGCAGCAAAAAAAAAAAAAACACGCCCAGACCGGAACTCAGGATTTTTTCGAAGCCCCGTATAAACCCCTGAACGAAAACCACAAAAAAAAAAAAAACATCACAAGAAAAAATCACAAGAAAAAAAACATCACAAGAAAAAAAGCATCACAAAAAAGAATGTTTTAATGGCATAATGGGGAAAATAGCAAACTTTAATAGCATAATGGGGAAATTAGCAAACTTTAATAGCATAATGGGGAATCACCCTCCCGATCGTCCAGTCAGGGTACGTCGGGCACTGCGTCCCTACATCGCTTCCTTTTTTTTTTTTTTTCACTTGTTCCAGGGCATTAGCTTGGTCTCCGGCCCATTTTCCAAATTTGGACCGATAACGGCTTTTTTGCGTTTTCACTGTTTTTCTGCAATTTTTGCACTGAGTTGGCTCGCCTGCCGGTGTCTCTGCCTCCTCTCCGGCCTCAACCTGCACCTGCCCTCCAGTCGCAGGTAAGCAACAGCAGGAGCTGCCGACCCGAATCCGCAGTATCTTGTCTCTGAGAAAAGTAGAAAGGAGTTGACCGGAACTGCCTGTGCCGTTCTTTCTCGGAGAGGAATGCCTCAAGAAAGGCTTTTACCTCGCTCTTTGGCAATCCATCAGTGTCGCTGTACTCGGCCACTAATAAGAGCGTCAACAGCTCCTGCAGTGAATCATCCCCCAGACTGCCACGCAGGCGGGTCTTCAACAGCTTCAGCATGGAGAAGAGCCGTTCAGGGCTTGCGTTCGCCAGTGGCATGAGCAGCGATATGCTCATGATGGTGGAAGTGCGGGGGTGGTCGTCGCGCAGTGTGTCGGTCGTTTAAAAAAGGGTGACTGCCCCGGAGTACGTCTTTTCATGCGGGTTGGCTTCGTAAAGCCTCTTCAGAGCCGCAAGCACACCCGGCAATTCACCCTCAGCTTCCCTGCAGAATTGGGGGCTAAAAAAGGCATTGGCCCTGTGGGCTGCCCATTTGCGTTCACCAGCACCTTGGTTTCACCATAAAACGTTAGGATGGTGGAGAGATGCGTTGTTGCAACGTCGGGGTCACCACCTTCCCGAAGAACAGGTCCACTACTGGGGGGGCCCAAATACAATAGGTATATAATATTGTATTTGGAGGGGAAGGATAGAGAAAACAGGGGTTTCAAACAGTCTGGATGCTGATAGTCTGGCTGCAGGCACTTGCAGGTCAACATTGGAGAAAATTTGGCAAATATTTTTGTGGGGTGGAAAGAGCTACCCCCCGGCATGTATGGCACCTTTTCTACACTCGATGTGGCCAAAAATCTGGCCCCCAGATGGCATTTCAGACTTTGGAAAACCCACTCCGCCGAGGAATCGAACCAGCACCCTCAGCATCACATGTGGGTGTGGTGACCGCTGGACCACGGGCTAAAAAAAAAGCGGGTCATTTATTTTTGTTTGGGTGCGGGCCTCAGGAATTATTGATCCCTGACCTGAGGAAAATGCCACAGATAGCGAAATCGAGTAGTCGACTCGAACTTTCGGCTTCAGGAGTGTTCCACATTGAACTTCTCTCGAAAAAGAAGCTGCTCTTGCGAGGGGAAGCCCGTGGAACCCCCTGCAAAACCCCACTGGGGACAAATAATATTGTATTCCGAAACAATGCTCAACGAAACCCCCATTTCAGCGTACCTACTGTATTCCGAAATAATATTGTATTTGGGTACCTATTGTATTTGGGCCCCCCCAGTAGGATCAAACAGTGAGCTCATCGCAGTAAGAAGAGGGGCAATGCGCAGGCGGTTTTTAATGGCAGAGAGTAACGCATTGAGGTACGGCTCTGCGTGTTCTGTGTGGTAGGCCCCAATGAATCGTGCATCAATTGCATGAAGCCTTCCAGACCCTCATATGCAGCATTCATGACATCGGCGTCCTCGGCTGTGCCTGGATCGAGACCGAGTACCTCTGGAGCATGGGCCGAGTAGTGAACACTGGAAGATGTGAGTCCCCCAATGCAGTGCAAACCAAAGCTGCTGCCTGTAGTGTAGAGGAGAAGACGGGGGAAAGGCGCAAGGATGCGCTTGAGTAGGCGGAAGACTGCAGCTGTTCCAATGTCTGGCGCCGATGGGGCGGGTTCTTGTTGTCCTCAACCAATGAATCAAAGATTGTCATGGTGGAGATGAGGAGGGCGGTTGGCCAATTTTGCCAACCTCCACGTGCCGTTTGCTTGGACTTTCACGTACTCCTTCAGCGTCTTTGTACCTCCTCCCAGGCTCGCCACGTCCTTCTTTGTCCACTTGGCATAGTCTTGCGAGTACAGCTTCCCCCACTCTGCATCCTCGCGAACAGCCTTCGGCTCGTCTGCTGGCTTTGGAGCAGGTTTGGGCTTCTTACTTGTGACAAAGCCTTGCAAGGTCGATTGACTTGTTTGACGCTTCATTTTTCGACTTTCTATGTGTTTTATCCCTGGCATTTTGTCTGGTAGATAGTTTGGGTCAGAATGCAAAGAATCTGTGGCGATAATCTGCATCGCCGGCGGTTATCTCTTCGCACGTGATGTGTCATGCAGAGCTGGTGTTCTTTCCCCCGTGCCCGTCCAACTTGCATCCAAACTGGCCACTTCTACTGGTGCTGGGAAGTGGGATTCCCCCTGCGTGCACTCCATCTGTAGCCTTTGCTGGTGCAGTGGTTGCCCCTCCAATTGCACATTGGCCACCGCTGCCGGCGCCTGGGGGACGATGCAGTCACGGTAGTGCCATTTTTTTTTTTTTTTCCGGCGGCCTTTCCAAATTCTGACCGACGGTCCAAATGTGGATATAGAAGCTTATCCCCTGCTTGTTCCTCAAGTATCGTCCCCGTGTGTGCCTCGCGAAAGCGTGGCCTGGGCCGTACACCCGATATCTCCGAGATGCCCATGAACGACAGCGACGTCGTCGGGCACACCCTCTCCCCTCTCATGCAGCTTCCCAGCCCTTGCTGTGCCGCCAGCTTGTCCAACGCGCTCATCATGCAGCGCAGGACGTTTCCCCGTCCCTTCGGCGCATTCCCGTGCAGCGGCATGCTGAGGCCCGAGAAGAGTTCAAAGTCGACCGCAAGCTCCAGCATTGACGCCTGCCCGTTCTCGGTCCTTTTGCCCGCGGGAAGTGCACTTTCAAGGACTGCAAGTACGTGCACGAGGAGCAATGACTAGCGTGGGAGAAGAGAGCGGTTGCCCTAGAGAGCAAGGCGACGGTGGCCGCGACGAAACGCCAAAGGCCAGCCAATTAAACAAGCTGGAAAGGGTCGTAGGGGCCATAGGTCTTTCCGAGGCTCCGCCGGTATTAAAGATGCGGGCCTTGGCGGCGGCAATGGTGGGTCCGGGGCTGACGGCGAGTCGGAAAAGGGATTGCAGAAGCGGCTACCGGGTCAGCGGGGTCGGACTCCGTTGGCTGGAATGCGCACGTCGTCGGTGCAAAAGTACCTTGCAACGGCAGCCGCGCAGATGAACGTCCCCTTGGGCATTCTGAGAGGCACCAACAAGGCGCTGGAAAGGGTGCGGCTTCAGCGCCGGGAGTTTCCGGCTCACGTGCCTCCAATCAGTTTCTCGCAAATGGGAAAGGATCCGTGCCGCTTTGTTGGAGAGGTCGGCGGAGCTGGCAGCGGCGGGGGCGCTGGTGTGGACGGGGTCTTCGGATGGCCGATTTGCTGGCGATCGAAGTTCGCAAAGACGTGGTACTCCCCCGGCCGAACACCGTCGTGGTTCGCTGGTACACGTCGAAGGAGGCGAAGCTGAGTGGGGACCCGACGGAGAGCCTACACGCTGCCCCCCTCGCTGGTGATGGCGGTAAAGAAGTGGAAGCTCAGAGGAAAGGACTTCGATGCCGGAACAGTCCGCGAGCTGATGGCTGTCGCAAGGTCGTGTTTCCCGAAGTGCAGGACCACAGCTGGAAGCGAGGTGCCCTACAACACGGGTATGGACTGGGAAGGGCTCCTGGCGGTGTCTCGACACAAGTCGAAAGAGGCGCTGAGGCGCTACTTGTGTGTGTCCCCGGACACGGCGTTGCAACACAGGGCCACGGCAGCTATGCACGTGCCGACTGCGAAGAAGAGGAGGACGGAGGGGTGATTCTCCCTGTTGAACGCAGACAACGGGTGTCGACCAAGTGTCCTGTGGATGCCTCAGACGTGAAGTCGCGGATGACCGAGCATCCGTTGGTGGCGTGGAACCATGCGACTGATGCGCGGGACGACACTCTGTGTAAGCCTGGTTTGAACCTCGGTGGGGACTTGGCGCGCACGGAGGTGAATTATCACCATGCGGCTCCTTTGCCTGGTGCCAGGGCATTAGCTTCCCATTCCAAATTCCGTCAGCTGACGGAATTTGGAAATCCAGGCGGCTCGAAAAATAAAAATAAAAAGTGCAAAAAACGACCTTCGATGAAAAAAGTCGTGGGGGTCCGGTGGAGGCGTGGGTTAGGCCGCTGTGCCAGGAAGCTGGCTGGCGATCAAGGGCTCCCCGAAGCCAGCCCCCGCTAAGCCGAAGCCAACAACGCCGCGGAAGAAGGGCCGACAGAAGCCGACGACACCACCGCGCATGAAGAGGACGCGTCAAGCGTCCCCAAAGGCGGCCAAGATACCACCAAGAAAGGGGCAGAAAAGAGCCCGACTCCCGACACCACCGAATGACCCGGCGGGAAAACCCGGAAAAAAGCACGCGGCGCGAAAGCGCAACATTTCGAGAATGGAGCTGGATATCACCAGCCCTGCCACCTCGACTTCATCCTCATCCATGTCAGGATCGCCCCCTCGAGCGACTGCTTCGGCAGGACAGCCGGCGCGAAAGCGCAACAAACGAAGAATGGAGCTGGATATCACCAGCCTATTATCACCGTCCTCGTCCGCTTTGAGATCGTCCTCGGACGACGTATTCAAATAACCCTAGCCTATGACAAATGCAAGCTTACCCCTGTGGTACCTGCATTTCAAGTTCACACTGCTTAACGGTAGTGCGTGTTAATCCACGTGGTTCATGTACTTAAAAGAACTCAATGCTTAACGGTAATCCTTGCGGAACGGGCTGGGCTCGAAGCACGTGGCTGGGTGGCCAGGAACCCCACGACCCCCTGGTCGAGAGCGGATGCGATGCCTGCCGAGAAATTTGACCACCCCTTCGCGCGGTTTGCCCCGGCATGGGCGTGGGAGCGGAACAAGACCTGGGGACTACCGACGTTTTATGCGTTGGTAGCGTGGCTGTCGGACATGCAATGGACCGAGAACGGGCAGGCGTCAATGCTGGAGCTTGCGATCGACTTTGAACTCTTCTCGGGCCTCAGCATGCCGCTGCACGGGAATGCGCCGAAGGGGGTGAGAGAACGGGGAAACGTCCTGCGCTGCATGATGAACGCGTTGGACAAGCTGGCGGCACAGCAAGGGCTGGGAAGCTGCATGAGAGGAGAGAGGGTGTGCCCGACGACGTCGCTGTCGTTCATGGGCATCACGGGGATATCGGGTATACGGCCCAGGCCACGCTTTCGCGAGGCACACACGGGGACGATACTTGAGGAACAAGTGAAAGGAAGCGATGTAGGGACGCAGTGCCCGACGTACCCTGACTGGACGATCGGGAGAGCGGCGAGGTGGGCCCTGCCTGCCCCACCACAACTACACCCAGACCCCGTGCATATGCCGGGAGTCGGAAAAGAGAAGGCACTCGTCACATGCGCGACCCATCACAAAGGGAAGTGTGAGGCGTGCAGAGCACTCGTCCGAAGGGACGTTCCCACGGTAGAGATGTGCTGCCGGCACCATCACCACGCGAACGATGGGCAGCCGATCGCGGTGTGCACAGAGCACAGCACGACGAAGTGCGGCGAGTGCAAGACGGCGGCGGCGTGTTGCCGCAGCGGGCATCATGCCTGCCGCACGCATGGCAGAGCCACCTGCCAAGAGTGCAGAAGGCTCCCTACGCTGACGCAGAGGCGACCGGCGGCATGTTGCAGCCGCGGCCACCACCAGTCCAACAAGACGAACGTCCAGTCAACCCCCGGACGCAGCAAGAAGAAGAGGCCCTCCTCACCCACCCAGGTGAGTGTACAGCGGGAAACGCCAGTAGGAAAGCGAGCGGCGCGAGCGCCGCTCGCGGCAACGAAAAAGGAAACAGCGTCGACCGGACGGGCAACCAAGAGGCCGCCACCAACGCCAGGAACCAGCGAACGACCAGCGCGGAAGAAGAGGGTGCTCGGCACCCCGAAGGAAGGCCCGATCGCCGGCCGCAAGCGGAAGAAGACGAAGGCGACCACACCCGACTCAGGGGTGCATCGAAGGAAGAAGAAGGTACCGAGGGCAAGCAGCTCTCAGAAACGACCGGGGACCACGGGCACACCAATGCCCTCGAAAGTGGAAAACGGGCACTCCTGCCCGCCATCGTACTCGCCGACTCAGTCTTTGGAATCGCAAGAAAGCCAAACCCCGCTAGCTCCACAAATGCTCGACCTTGACGACGCAATGGCAGGTGACGACGTCATCCGATAACCTGACTTTCAAGGCAGTGCATGCTAATCCATGTGGTTCATGTACTTGAAAGAACTCAATGCTTAACGGCTTATCACGTGGGCGGCCCTGAGATTACCCCCTCAGGTGACACCACTTTATCTTTAGCCATACTACAACTTTCTTGCATCCTGTGGTACCCCATGGGTCTCGTCAGAGCTACCAGAGGAGTCACAGTGTCCAAAAGGGCTTAGCACGACTAAGTTCTTACAACCATCCATCCTCGCATAGGCAGCCACGCTGCAACCCCGAAACGAGTCCGATTCATCGCAGCGCTCAGAAAGCACCGCGTCTAGCTGGCAGCATGCACGTCCCCGCCTCCTTGCAGACTCGGCAACTCTGATCGATCACCCCCTATGCAGCCGTCCTCAACCGATTCGGAGTTTGCACGAAAAAGGAGACGGCGGCAACCGGACGGGCAACCAAGAGGCCGCCACCAACGCCAGGAACCAGCGAACGACCAGCGCTGAAGAAAAAGGGTGCTGGGCACCCCGAAGGAAGGCCCGATCGCCGGCCGCAAGCGGAAGAAGACGAAGGCGACCACCCCCGACTCAGGGGTGCATCGAAGGAAGAAGAAGCGACCGGGGACCACGGGCACACCAACGCCCTCGAAAGTGAAAAACGGACACACGTGCCCGCCCTCGTACTCGCCGACGCAGTCTCTGGAATCGCAAGAAAGCCAAACCCCGCTAGCTCCACAAATGCTCGACCTTGACGACGCAATGGCAGGTGACGACGTCATCCGATAACCTGACTTTCAAGGCAGTGCATGTTAATCCATGTGGTTCATGTACTTAAAAGAACGCAATGCTTAACGTGGGCGTGTACCGACGTCCTCTGCTGTCAGGAGGTAACACTCCTAGAGACGAGAAGGCCGGAAGCGGAGATGCATCTCGAAGACTGGAAGTGTCACTGGGGGAGTAACCGATGGGGAGGAGCTGTCGATCGTCCGGAGTCAGGTCCGAGACGAGCGCGAGGAACGGGGGAGTTTGCACCTTGGTCCAGAAGCCCGTGCCGGCGTTCTCTCCCACGGCGCTGCACCAGATGATTGGCAGTGCGTACACTGATGCCCGCTTTCTGCACACGGCGGTCGCCACGGGAACGGGCAGCACGTTCGTGCACGTGATCAACCTGTACTGCCCGTCAGGAAACGACAGGTCGGTAGTCGACGACAGGGAAGCATTGTTGGAGAGGGTCCTCTTCGCCGCAGCGGACAGCCTCGGCGACGTTCCAATCATAGTCGCCGGGGATCTTAACACCGACGAGGCGAGATCCCCGACACTCCGGAAGGCTCTGCGGAACGGGTGGTCCGACGCAGCGCGACTACAAGAAGTCAGCACAGGGCAGGCCCCCGACGCCACCTTCGCCACCTGTAGCACCCCGGGCACGCGCATCGACCGCCTGATGATGAATCGGGTCGCGGCGCAAGCGTTCTCGAGCTGCACTACGACGATCGTGGACGTACCTGGACACCGACTCGTGACTGCCACTTTCGATCTCGAGGCGTTCGACCAGACGGTTTGGCGGTACCGGTTGCCGCGGCCGATTCAGGTCAGACCGCTCCAACAGCAATTGGCCACGGTGGAAGAAGACTCAGCGCGGGCACGTCAACTCCTAGAGCAGTCGAGGTTTGCCCAGGCAGTGGGGAACAGCGACGTCGACGAGGCGTGGCGAGAATGGTCTGCAACGGCGGAAAGGCACCTGCTGGACTTGTGCCAAGTTCAGACGTCAGAACGTCGGCGTTTCACAGGACGAGGTCGTCTGCTGGCACCAACGCGTGCGAGGGCGACAGCGAGAAGTTCCAGTGACGGCACAGGAGCAGCCTCGGGTGTTCAACTCCGACTGCGCAACACCATCCATCGCCTAGAGCAGCTACACCGGCACCTTACGAACCGAGGGGGACCACAGTCGACGCCGAGTCAGATGCAGAACTGCTGGAAGAACTGTAGGAAGCTCGCGAGTGAGTGCGCAGCGCTACGCGGAAAGCCGATGACGGCATGGGACGAATTGCCCAGTCTCCAGGAGTGCAGCAGTCTGTTGCAGGCAGTCCGGGAGAGGAACGGAGCGATCGGAAAGGCCAGCATGGAGGCTCGACGTGCAAAATACTTCACCGGAGCGACAAAGCGAGCGGACGAAAACAGGCGGAGTGTCGTAGCGTGGTGCCGACGGCAACACAGGCAGGAAGCGACCACGCTGGAAGGTGAGCGGACCACGGCAAACGCAGAGGAAATGGACGCAGTGCTTCAGGACGCATGGGATCCGGTCTTCCGCGCCTACAAGGACGGTCCCGAGCCGCCCTACACACCTTTTGCTGGCCGGTACCAGCGCTACATCGATGGACACCCTCAGGAAGTAGGCGAGATCACGGGGACAGAGCTACGCGCGCTGCTAACGAAGAAAGGCGTCAAGGGTGCTTGCGGGATCGACGGCTGGAGGATGGCTGAGCTGAAGGCACTCCCCGACCTGTACCTTGAATCCCTGGCCACGCTGTTGAACCTGGTCGAGAGAACGGGGATCTGGCCGCAGGCAATGCGAACAGCTCTCGTGAGTATGATTCCGAAGGGCGACGACGGGCAACCGCTCAACATGCGACCGATAACGGTGACATCCTGCGTGTACCGCCTCTGGGCCTGCCGGCGTCTGAAGGATGTTGCGGTGTGGCAGGAGAGTTGGGTCGAGGAGGGTCAACACGGTTTCCGACCTGGCCACCGGGGAGAGGACCCGTTGTTTACAATGACGCTCGAGATCGAACGCGCCTTGCTGAGCGGCGAGCCACTGTGCGGGCTATCTCTGGATTTCTCGAAGTGCTTTGACCGCGTCCCGCGGGAAATCGCACTCCGCCTCATGCAGGACCTCGGGCTCCACTCCCGGATTCTGAAACCGCTGAAGTCCATCTACGACACCCTCGTCAGGCGGTTCAAGCTCCCCCTCGGGGTCGGAAAGGAGTTTCAGGTGACGAACGGCATTCTGCAAGGGTGCCCTATCTCGGTCATCCTGATCAACGCGCTGCTGTCAGTGTTGATGAAGGCGGTAAAAGTCGAGGCACCAGGCGTGTCGACGCAGTCGTACGCAGACGATGCGAATTTGTTGGCGAAGCACTCCGAGGCAGATCTGCAACGGGGCGCGGACTTAGTCGATGAGTTCTGCGCGCTGACCGGCATGTCGCTGAACATGGAGAAGACGGTAACGTTCGCGACGGGGCTGGGCCGTAGGACGAAGATCTTCCGCAGCAGCACGGGCGAGCAGTTCGCACAGAAGGAATCGCTGAAGTGCCTGGGGGCTAAGGTGAGCACCTCACGCAGCGGCCGCGACCACTTTGACTCTTCCCGGTTTGAAGCAGCAGCAACCACAGCTCGGAACCTACGGCACGTCCCAATTCCGAGGCAGCAGAAAACCCTCATCGTTCAATCAGCCATCCTGCCCGCCGCTCTCGCGAGAATATCGTTCGCGCCCCCTACGACTGAAGCCGTGGAGAAGCTGGCGACAGCGTTAACGAGAGCGATCTGGGGGCCGAAGAATCCGAAGCGCTCCTCGGAAGTAGTCTTGGGAGTCCTCGAAAAAGCCCACTTGACGCACCCTGCGACGGCGACGGCGTACCGAATAACCGCGGATTTCTACAGCGCCTGTGGGAGACTGCCGCACCTGATGCCGCTGATGACGGAAGTCCGGCGCCTATACGGCGAACGAGTGACCGCAGCCCTTGGCCCGGTGGGAACCGCGGTAAGGCACGGCCTGCAACCCTGCGGCCACACGTGGAACGGCGGCCCGCCGTCGTCCGTCAACCTGGACGGAGCTGCACTCCGACCCCTGGCAATGTCCGCCTCCTCGCGAAATCACATCATCCGCGACAACCTGCGGAACCGACTGTGGAAGCGGTTGGAAACACGACGGCCAAGCTTCTCCGGCATCACCAACATCGCGATCGAGTCCACCAACGCTCTATGGACAACGCGCCACTGTCCGCCCCAGAACGCGCTGCTGATCAGGGTTGCCCTCGCAGGTGGCGTGAACACCGCCGAATACACGTCGAGATTTCGCCAAGGCGGAAGCCCCGCCTGTACGTTGTGTGGCTCGGGAGCATTGGAAGACGAGCACCACGTCTACTGGGATTGCACGGCCTTCGAGAACATACGCACGAAGCCCGAGTACGCGGGGATCGCACAGTCCGACAGGAGGCTCTGGCCGAGCTGCCTGCGGGAGCACGGAATCGTGACGCCGGCGACACGGGAATTTGCCGGGCCGGTACAAGCGCTGATGGCAGAGATCCTGGCGGAGCGGGCGCGCCGGATCAGCGTTAGATGGCTAGAACGTAAGGCGGCGACCCCCTGGGAGCGCTGCGCGCAGATGCCAACGGCGAAACGCGAGTTCCCGTTCCGGCGCATCGCCCCGGCCTGGGCGTGGCTACGCTACTGGGACGAAGGGACATTCCTGGCAGCGATCGACTGGCTCTCGGGCCTCGAATGGTCATCGGATGGCGACATGGCAGCGGTAGAGGCAGCTATCGACTTCGAGCTGTTCTCGGGCCTCGACATCAAGGCACCTAGCAAGGCGGCCAAGACGCATCGGGAGAAGGCCAACGGGATGCGCTGCATGTTGAGCGCAATCAACAAGCTGGCCGTGCAACAACAACTCGGCAAGTGCCTCCCTGGCGACTTCAAGTCGAAAACGACAGCCTTGTCGTTCATAGGCCTGAGCAGCGTACCCGGCTTCCAGCCCCGGCCCCGCCACCGCATGCCCGAAACCGGGCCGACCATCATGCAGCAGGTGAAAACCGGCTACGGCACAGCGCCGGCGTACCCGCCCGAGCGGACGGACAGAGCGCGGCGATGGGTAATCCCCAGAGCGCCACTGGCCAACCCGGATCCCCTGCACCTCCCACACGCAGTGCCGGAGGCGACGAAGAATGCCCCCAAGTGCGCTACCCATCACAAAGGGAAGTGCGCAGTCTGTCGCGCACTCGGACACCACCACGGCCCTACGACAACGCCGACAACGACGCTTACCTCCGGCCGTCTGCGACCGGCACCGCATGACGAGATGCGTGGAGTGCAACACGCCAACAGCGTGCTGCAAGGCCGGCCACCATGACTGCCGCGAACACGCCCGCGGTCCGTGTGACGACTGCCGCGGCTTACCGACGCTAGCGGAACGGCGGCCGTCAGCCTGCTGCAAAAAGGGCCACCACGTGCCAGCGCCCCCGAAGCCAGCCCCCGCTAAGCCGAAGCCAACAACGCCGCGGAAGAAGGGCCGACAGAAGCCGACGACACCACCGCGCATGAAGAGGACGCGTCAAGCGTCCCCAAAGGCGGCCAAGATGGCGAAAAAGCACGCTCCGACCGAGCCGGCCCGAGCGACACCACCAAGAAAGGGGCAGAAAAGAGCCCGACTCCCGACACCACCGAATGACCCGGCGGGAAAACCCGGAAAAAAGCACGCGGCGCGAAAGCGCAACATTTCGAGAATGGAGCTGGATATCACCAGCCCTGCCACCTCGACTTCATCCTCATCCATGTCAGGATCGCCCCCTCGAGCGACTGCTTCGGCAGGACAGCCGGCGCGAAAGCGCAACAAACGAAGAATGGAGCTGGATATCACCAGCCTATTATCACCGTCCTCGTCCGCTTTGAGATCGTCCTCGGACGACGTATTCAAATAACCCTAGCCTATGACAAATGCAAGCTTACCCCTGTGGTACCTGCATTTCAAGTTCACACTGCTTAACGGTAGTGCATGCTAATCCATGTGGTTCATGTACTTAAAAGAACTCAATGCTTCACGGCTTATCACGTGGGCGGCCCTGAGATTACCCCCTCAGGTGACACCACTTTATCTTTAGCCATACTACAACTTTCTTGCATCCTGTGATACCCCATGGGTCTCGTCAGAGCTACCAGAGGAGTCACAGTGTCCAAAGGGCTTAGCACGACTAAGTTCTTACAACCATCCATCCTCGCATAGGCAGCCACGCTGCAACCCCGAAACGAGTCCGATTCATCGCAGTGGGAGGCTCCCCATCCAGGTTCACCTGGGCCATGCCGCGGAGGCCAGCTTTCCGTCGGAGGACGCCGGAGAGGTTTGGCCAAACTTCCTCCGGCCCAGGCCCTCGGCATCCAGTCCGAAGAGGAAACGCCGACTCACAGCGAACCCTAATCAATCTTAGAGGCTTCACTGAAACGAGAATAGTGCAGAACTCCAGTGAAACAGCACTATTCCAAGACAGTAGTATTCAACAGAACAAGGAGAAAAAACTAGGGAAAAAAAGGAGGTCTTCATTTTCACACACTAACTGTTACAGCAAGTGAAAAGAAAATGAAGATTCGTTTATTATCGATTAGTCAACCTCTACAACCGTTCAGGAACACCTTCGGAAAGAAGGTTTGTACTCACGTACAAAAGGTTCCTGGTTCTGGAGGCTAATCGCACAAAGAAAACTATATTCACACCCTGCGTTTCCTTCAACAGCGATTCATTTGTAGGTCGCCTCAGCGAGCAAACATCGTACGAATCTCTTCATCGAAAAACACCTGAGCAGGTCTCGTCTGTGCAAGCCTCTTCATCGAACATCAACTGTGTAAGTCTCGTTGCCGCCGCTGCCAGCTCCGCCGACCTCTCCAACAAAGCGGCACGGATCCTTTCCCATTTGCGAGAAACCCATTGGAGGCACGTGAGCCGGAAACTCCCGGCGCTGAAGCCGCACCCTTTCCAGCGCCTTGTTGGTGCCTCTCAGATTGCCCAAGGGGACGTTCATCTGTGCGGCTGCCGTTGCAAGGTACTTTTGCACCGACGACGTGCGCATTCCAGCCAACGGAGTCCGACCCCGCTGACCCGGTAGCCGCTTCTGCAGGTCCCTTTTCCGACTCGCCGTCAGCCCCGGACCCACCATTGCCGCCGCAAAGGCCCGCATCTTTAATACCGGCGGAGCCTCGGAAAGACCTATGGCCCCTACGACCCTTTCCAGCTTGTTTAATTGGCTGGCCTTTTTGGCGTTTCGTCGCGGCCACCGTCGCCTTGCTCTCTAGGGCAACCGCTCTCTTCTCCCACGCTAGTCATTGCTTCTCGTGCACGTACTTGCAGTCCTTGAAAGTGCACTTCCCGCGGGCAAAAAGACCGAGAACGGGCAGGCGTCAATGCTGGAGCTTGCGGTCGACTTTGAACTCTTCTCGGGCCTCAGCATGCCGCTGCACGGGAATGCGCCGAAGGGACGGGGAAACGTCCTGCGCTGCAAGATGAGCGCGTTGGACAAGCTGGCGGCACAGCAAGGGCTGGGAAGCTGCATGAGAGGAGGGAGGGTGTGCCCGACGACGTCGCTGTCGTTCATGGGCATCTCGGGGATATCGGGTGTACGGCCCAGGCCACGCTTTCGCGAGGCACACACGGGGACGATACTTGAGGAACAAGTGAAAGGAAGCGATGTAGGGACGCAGTGCCCGACGTACCCTGACTGGACGATCGGGAGAGCGGCGAGGTGGGCCCTGCCTGCCCCACCACAACTGCACCCAGACCCCGTGCATATGCAGGGTGTCGGTATATATAGAGAAGGCACTCGTCACGTGCGCGACCCATCACAAAGGGAAGTGTGAGGCGTGCAGAGCACTTGTCCGAAGGGACGCTCCCACGGTAGAGATGTGCTGCCGGCACCATCACCACGCGGACGATGGGCAGCCGATCGCGGTGTGCACAGAGCACAGCACGACGAAGTGCGGCGAGCAAGACGGCGGCGGACTCCGGCACACCTGCGCCTTCGACGCGCGCACCCTTCCGGGGTCGTCCCTTCTCTGCGGGCGCCGGCGAAAATCCGCCCTGAACCTGCGCCGGTTGATGAGAATTCTCTCGGAGCAGTCCTCCATCTTGAGCATCCTTCTCATGTGCGCACCGCCTTCGGGTCCCGCTCGCCCAAGCGGCCTCAAGCTCGTTGAAGATGCCCTGCGCCCTCCTGGTCCAAACCTCCTTGTTTTCGGGCGCCCTCAACTCCCAATGGTCACGGATGTCCTGGATCACTCGAGAGCGTCTCTCCCTGAGGGCCGCGTTGCCAGCGAAGGGGTACGCCCTTTCCACCGCGTTGTTGAACTCGAACAGCCACCCAGGAGACACCTCAGGCCAGGTCTCCGGCTCCAGCATCCTGGCGACCGTAATTCTCCGTCGCGAACCGGTCCAGGTTCTCATACGCCTCCCTCTCCCCAGCAAGTTCACCACGCATTTTTGTGCGAGAAAATAAAATGAGAGAGCAGGCCTGGTTGTTTGGTCAATAAAACCATCTCACAAAAAGCTCGCTACGCTCGGGTTTTGCTATCTCAGAATCAAAGTTTAGAACCAAAAGTCGGAACCAAAAGTTTGGAACCAAAGTTTAGAACCAAAAGTTTGGAACCAAAGGTTTGGAACCAAAGTTTGGAACGAAAAGTTCGGGACTGCGAGGCAGACAAGATAGAGCACGGCGGATACTGCTCACCGGCAAGTTGCTCGGGGGGGCTTGAGCCCCGATATGGAGGATGATTTTCGAAAACGTTAGCCGAACTTAGCCACATAGCCTGTGCACGATACGTGGACAATGGCACGTATTTGATGGGGAAGGGGCACACTTCTTTTTGACTCTGCAAGATGTCGATGGATGGGCCGTCGATGGCAATAGTTATCCGGCGGGGGCCAGCCTTTGCGGAAGCGAGCTCGTCGGCGCGTGCTGAGGCGCTAGCAATTTTTTCGTGGCACAACTCTTCTCGGCGCTTGCGGCGGGCTTCGCGATCTTCCTGTGAATCGTCCTTCTTGTCCACGAGGGTCTGGTCGTCCGCAAACTCCCTTGCCAAGTGCACATCGACCACTTCCGTCCCGTGTGCCAGGCCGCACGTCTTTCCGATCTCGATCCCGGTTTCCAGCTTGTCTCCGGTCAACATCCATACCACGATTCCCGAATTTGTCAGGAACTCAATCGTTTCTGGTACTCCGTCTTGCAGCTTATCTTCGTACGCTGCAAATCCAATGAGTTCGAGGCTGCTTTCCAACTGCAAGCAAACAGCGTCTACCATCTCGTCGGTTCTCCCAACGGAGACTTGAACATCGTTGAATTTGATGGACCAGGAGTCGTACTCCTGCTCTGTTACAACGCGCCAGGCTAAACAAAGTGTGCGAAACTGTTTCGACGCGAAACTGGAGAGAAGCTGCTGGCCAGGACCGAGGGAGGCGTCGGACTTGGCTGCTGGGGAAAGGTTTGCAAGGACGCTGGAGTCGGCCCCCTTTGTGAGGAGCAGAATGGTGCCTTCAGAGTCGCGGACGACGACGGACATCATCTTCCGGGTGGGGGTGAATTCGAGGTCTTGCAAGATCTCGAAGGTGTGCTCTTTTGCCGCGGCGGACGAGTTTTCGTCGGTCACACCGCCGCCGATCTTCAGGCAGACGTCCCGCGAGGAGCGCTTGCTCAACAGAAAATGGTTCGATGCTGCTGCTTGGACGAGAGCAACTTCGTCGGGGGATGAACCCTCGAACACAACTTTCCCGGTCCGTGAATCTTCGAACGGAACGACTGCATTGCACAGCGCCATGCACGCAAGATACCGGCCCACGTCGCTCACTGGCCCGAGGTCAGCAGGAAACCCTTGAAAGCCACCTGCCGCGTCACCTTTAGCCCCGCTGCCGGGTCCCGTGGTTGAGTTGATGGATCCTGGGTCCCGGACTTCGTTGTGGACCAGCCAGCTCTTCTCGTGCGCGGCCGGCGCACTGGCGAGCACGGCGCCCTCGACGTACCGCATTATGTTTTCGGTGAGCGTGCCCGTTTTGTCGGTGAACACGTACTTCACAATCGCGAGCTGCTCATTCAAATCGGACGTCTTCGGCCTGCAGCCGACCCACCCGGGGCCTTTCATATAGTGCATCATTTGGTGGTCGTACTTCATGAGCATAACTTGGCACACTTTGCACAGTTCGACTGTGACGAATAGGCTGATCGGGATGAGGAAGGAGAGGAGGACGAAGTACGTCATGTAATTCAGAAAGAACACTTCCCAATCCTCGTATTCGTTTACGATGTCCGCGAGATACCAGTGGCTGCCTCCTTCTTCATTGGACCAGACGATACTCAGGATGCACAGCGGGAAGAGCAACAGGTGCTTGAAGATGAAAATCCCCGTGATCAGCTTGTTCACCTTCACCGACAGGGACGACATCTTCCGGATCGTCCGCTTCAGGTTCCGGCCCTGCTTGGTGTCCCGCCCGGTGTAAATGACGAGGCCCACGGCCCAAGGGGTTTTTTTCATCGAAGACCCGCGCCATATCACGTTTTTGATGGCCAGAGGGGCCTTCTGCGCTGCGGCGTGGTTCCCATCGAGCGCGTGCTGGAGAACCCCGTGCCACGAGTAAATCTTCGGGTTCGGGTGGTCCACCGTGTACAGGAGGTCCGGCGACGCATTTGCGAGCTCTTCGGGCTCTTGACCGAGCGCTTGGGTCTCAATTCGAGCCTGCGAAGTGTAGGATTTGGGGTTTGCCGTCGGCTGGAATATGCTTGGCATTATACTCGTCCTTACTTCTACTCATCGAACGACTGTGCTCGCCAGAAGGCAATGCTTTCACGACAATTGCCATGAGAATGACAAGTTGCAGACGACAAGAATACTGTCTTGTCATGCGGAAGAAGTACTTTCTTGTCATGCATGATACACTGTCATCTATTGACGACGAGTGTAGTATACCACTCATTCCACGAAAACGTGTCACAGATTTTGCTTCCTCATTTCCGCCATGTTCAGGTCAAATTTTGAGCAAAATTCGGAAATTTTTTTTGGTATGGAAAGAGCTATCCACGGCAAGTATCGGCACCTTTTTGGAACTCGATATAGCCAAAAATCTGACCCCCAGATGGCACTTTATACGTTTTTGGGCCGATTTTCGGTCCTCAAAAAAAACACTCCTCAGAGGAATCGAACCAAGTACCCCCAGAACCACAAGTGGGCGTGCTACCCGTTAGACCACGGGCGAAAAAAAACGCGGGCGATCTCATTTTCGGTATTTGAACCATCCTTCCGGTGGTTCGCGTGCCCCGTCAGGAAGTCTGCGGTTTGACCCCCGCCACACCACCACTGTAAGCAGAACACGCACTACGAGCTCCAAAACGCTCGACGCCGCGAGGAATCGAACCGGCGACCATTTTGGTGGTTTGCGACGGAAGAAGAGAGAAGCATTTTCGGATTTTTGGCACAAGTAGCGTAGCGTCAGTGCACTCTACCATGACTCTTTTGGTCGCCGGTTCGAGTCCCACTTTGGGTGTTTTTTTTTCTCGAATTTTTTTTCGTCGTTTCCACCAGGAGGAGGCACAATTTTGGGGTTTTCCGCCAAATTTTTGAGGAATCGCGTAGTTCTGTCACGGGACCGTATCGGCACCCCCGTAGAATTCTGTGGACTTGTTCCTGCATGCCGAGAAAAAAAAAGTCGATTTTCAGACCCCATTTTTGGAGACCCGGCCTCAATTTATGGGGGGGGGGTCGGTCAACAGATTCAAACGTGTCCCCAAAATCTTGAAACCGACCATTTTCGGACCTGCAGATGGAAATTTTCGGCAGAAGTCCGAAAAAAGCCGAAATCTGTGACACTTTTTCGTGGAATGAGTGATACGCAATCCCTTTGCACTCGAATACGCTCTTTTGCGCTACCGACGATCCCGTGCGGTGTCCAGATGCTCAATGCGGAATCTCTAGCCCACAGTGACTCAGAACATGAGACTTTGAAGGCGCAGACTTCGGATGGTTTGCTTCCCCTGTTTCGTTTCCACATGGTCAGCCATACAATGGTCTGAGGCAACGTGTCTTAGTGTCGGTTGCAACTGCGGGAGCTGCACAATGTATGAACGCCAAATCGTTCAACAAAACACACACTGCCACCCTGCCACCCAGCTACCGGACCCCCTGCGATTCAGTGCTGTTCAAGAACCCATACCTTTCTCGGCTTCACGTTGGTCTCGCCATCCAGCTGGCTTGTTTCGATGTAGACGACGCCGTCGTCATCGGCGGAAGACACGAGAACGACGTCGGCCTTTACGGGGCACGCCTCGCCCCCCGGTCCTCGTTCCAGCAGGATGAAGTCACCAACCTGGATGTCCATGGACGGCACTTCCTGCCACCGATCGCCGACGAGCACTTTTGCAAGTGCGCTATTGTCGTGTTTATCAGCGCGATGCCGCTTCCAGTCTTCGTACCCGTCCTTCACCGCTGCGACCGTGAGGACGAAGATAAGAGGCACGACAGCAGATGCGGGGGTGATGGGGCTGATGCCCGGGAAGAGAGAGATGACCATGACGACAAAGAAGTAGATGTTCGAGAACTGCACGAACTGCTTCAGCAGGTTGAGGGGCAGGAAGTTGAGCAGGGTGTAGTGCGACGTCTTCAGGAAGTTCGGAGGGTAGTCGTACCTGCGGTTCGCGGCCGCGTCGTACGGGTGGATGGTTCGCATACGGTCTCGGCTGCCGTCGCCCACAAAGCTGTCTCCCTCGGCAAATGACTGCCTCACCCGCACCGTGGGGGGTCGGTTATTCACGGATCCCTCGTCCTGCAGCACGACGTGGCGCTTCCCGGGCTCCTCATGGTCCGGGGCGCCTTCATCCGGATGGCCACTGGCCATGCGCCGCGGGTTCGCCGCCACGGCAGCGCAACACACGCGTTCTGTTTTTGTTTATATAATATTTACTTTGTCCTGTGACTGTGTGTGTGGATCCGTTTGTACGTGGTGCCATCCTGAACGAGAGGCGTCCACGTGTGTGTTGAAGACGAGGGCTTCAACAGGGTAACATCTGAACGAAGTATAGCCCACTTGTCGGGATTATCGACCCCCAGAGCTACTGATCAGAATGGGAACCTCCTGACGAGTACGCAACCCATTATCAAAGTGGTGGCCAGCCTTCCGCACACACACACGCGCACACGAGATGGTAAACAAGGTTTCAGGCGCAGGAGTGTGCAGAGGGTCGCAACCGAAGCAGGCCCCGAAGGACGCCATGAACACATCACGCCCCGGCGAGATATGCACGCTACACAGGAAGCCCCGATGCAAGGAGTGTGCGAAGTGTTGCCGGTATGAACACCACCACCATGAAGGAGACGGCTTGATGCCGCGGACGCAATACTGCTCGGCCCACAGACTGGGGCGCTGCGGCGAGTGCGAAGCTGACAACGAAGGGATCGCGAGGTGCTGTTCAAGGCATCACCCCCAGTTCAACACGGACCCCCACTCGCAACCTGCGTGTTAAATCTCAGTTGTGGGTAATGCCTGCGCGGAATATAGCCCATTCTTCCGCCCTTTTTAGACTACTGCCGAGGCACCTGCCGCCCGCTCGTGATGATTGCATGTGCGGAGCTTTGTCTGGCACGGGCGATTTGTCTCATAGGTTACGTGTTGCTGGTCACAGCATCTTTCCGGGAGCAGCCGTTTTCTCTTACACGATGCGCAGCGGGGTGCGTCGTGTTTCGCGCACCTTTCGATTTCCGGGGGGCCTTGTCGGCCGCGACCGCTTCCGCTGGCTCCTCCCTCCCCTTGCGTGTGCGCGTGTTGTAGACCTGTTTTCACGTGGCGCCTTCCTGTGCGAGAGGCGTCCACGAGTCCTTCCGTGCAAGTAACCGCCGATGCTCCCAGTCGTCAACTTTGCACAACGCTTGGCGACAAGCGATTCGCAGCGAGTCTAGAACAGGACTCAGAACTATAACCCAGTGAATTGCGAACTGCATCTGTCCGTGGAAGGTGCTGCCGGGCAGGTTCCTTCATGGTCCGTTGAAACTGCAGACGTGGGAGATACGAATGTGTAACAAACGACCTGCAGACAGTCTTTTCATTGCCACGATACGCATGCTCAGGCAGCCTTTTTCATTGCCATCGCGCAGAGAAAAGAAACGCCGCCGAACACGCTTGGGAGCAGCTGAGCGCTTGCATCCGCGAAAAAAAAACGAAGCAAAAAAGCAAAAGTCAAAACAACAACAACAAGACGTGTGTCGGGAGGGGCTGGCAGACGTGCAAAAAGCGCCTGAGGAAGTCACCGAAATAGGTCGCACGCGATGCATTGCGCGCGGGCTGTAATGTGCCAATTTTTGAAGCAGCAAGCAGACGCGCAATGATGTTACGAGGCAGTCGGGACGATGTGGTTGAGACGTAGGCCGGCCCATCCCCTCCCAACTTTGTAGCCTTGGCTAGGTGTACCGTGAGTCTGGGGTTGGGTGTGTGTGCCGAGAATCTGTGGCGATCGTCTGCATTAACGTCAAAGACAGTATCAGGCAATGCGCCGCAGCTCCAATAGTCGCAACGTGATAGTTCGAGGTTAGTCTCTTCCGTGGGTAATGTCTGCACTCCCGCACAGCGGCAATGCGATGCAGCAATAGGGGATAGGGTGGACCGGTTCCTAGACGGCAAAAGTCTGTCGCCCGCACTCCCCATTGCTCAATTTACTTATTACGTGTCGTTGGTGCTTGAGTGTGTTCCCTGTCGGGTGGCAAGGATACGCGAAACAGAGAGAAAAAGACGAGCGCCTCGTATTGATTGTCGGTGGATCGAGTTCCCACTTCTTGTCCTGTTTCATTTTCAGGGCAGGAACTCTGTTCAGCGACCACCAAAACACGTTGCCTGCGTCTTTTTGGCCTGCTTCGTTGGGGCCGCAAGATTGTGGACACCAACAAATAGCAGCCAGCAACGACTTCCCGCACCGTGTGCCGGTGTGGCATTCCTTAGCTCGTCTGAAGTTGTCTGGTCCCATGGATGGCAATTTCCGTGGTTTCCAGATCCATTTTTGCACGCACCCGCCTTGTTGGAAGCACTCGAGAGTGGCGTCGGTAACGCTCTCAGATAGAGGTGGTTCCACGTGAACCAACGCTTCTAGCTGAAATGCGGGCAGCAGTGCTGCCCCCATATTATTGGGAGCGAGAAAGATCCTGGATGTCTTGTCTTGTCTTGTCCGGTGACAACTTGATAGCAATGAACAACATCCTCCGGAGAACCGCCCGCGCGCGACCCTTTCGTCACGGACAACACCGTACGAGCATTACCCGTTGCGATCACGGCATGAGCCACCCGCGTGCTCTCTGCTAGCCTCGTCTCCAGCTCCGTCCTTGGGCGCGCTACTATACTGTCACGTGTTACCACGGCGACGCCTCCTGGCGCACGCTGTCCTATTCCGTTCGCGCCGATAACTATCGACCCCCTCGACCCGGCGGAGCCCACCCGCAACGAAACGGATCCCGCGCCGACACCCCCGTTCCGAACGCTCGCACGCCGCGGTGACGGGGCCGAGCATGCGGTTTTGGGTGCAGGCGGCGGGCGAGTGCGCTGCTGCGGGACAAGCCGTACTTCCAAGCAGGCTTCGGCGCCACGAGATGTGGCAAAACACGCTTCTTCTACCTTCTGTGCTGGCACCAGACTCGTCCACCAATTGAGTGCATTGCAGGTTTAGATATCATCCATTGTTTCTAACGTAGCGGCCAACGGCCTTTCTTTTTCCAGAGCTCTCGGCCAATTTTATGGTGAATCCGCTGAATTGAATCGGCGTGATTTGAACAGGTGGGTGACAAACCCACCGCACGAACAGAAAATGCTCGGGTATCGCGGGGGTTTGTTTATTTCCTTCGCCATTTTGCCCGCGAGAACGACGTTGCGGCGCTTAGGTACATTTTGTGTTGCAATGCATCATCGTTGGTACTAAGAGAATTGGTAGTTGGTGGCGGCGTACTACATGAAACTTACCAAAGCAGCGAGTTCCGCTAGTGCGCACAAACAAAAAATGGTATGTTTTGTTTTTTTTTTTGGGTCAAATGCTCGCATGCCCCCGGGGGTTTTAGAGCTTGCTCTTGAATGCGGACGAGCTCTTGGCTTGGTCGCCCGACACCTCCTTGACGTCGCCACGCTTGATCTGGCCGTGCGCGGGGGGGGAGGCCAGGAGCCGGGGAGGCTCGAAGGTGGGGTCGAATCGGTAGACCGCGAGGTCTTCCTTCGAAAGCCCGACGTGCTGCTGCAGGAATTCGTCGTCGATGAGTTGCTTGCCGGAGACGTTGGCGTCGCCGATGATCGAGAGGACGCAGTCGGCGAGGATCGTGCTCTTGCGCCACAGCTTCTTCTCGCCGAGCTTGAAGTTCTTCGCGGCGTACGACTCGATCACCGTCGCCGGCCACAGCGAGTTCCCCGTCACGTGAGCCTTCCCGCCCTCCGCTGCGGCACCCATCGCTACCATCGTCATACCGAACTTGCTGATGTTGTACGCCGTCATCCCCTTGTACCTGAGCGTGTTTTGTGCGATAACCAGCAACTGCCCTCCAGAAAACATACTTGCTACAGTGGAGCGTAACCTGAACGTGTAAGCACTCGCACACGCCAACAAAAAGTGGCGACAAAAAGATGAGTCCAGCGTTGGATGCTTGTTCGCAGTGGCACAGGCGGCAACCCTACAGCTCGCTCGCTCTTGTGTTTGCTGGTGCCAGCTCACGAGGAGGCGTCTTTCTCTATTACTATATTGCCCCCAGCGAAGAAGTTTTTCAGCCAGCAATTCTGCAAACTACCAGAACCGCTAGCTGGTAGCAGTTGTGCATGCCGTAGTAGTACAACCGCAGTCTTACGATTCATCGTGGGAATGTTTCAGCGTAACGACCAAACAGCAGGTCATTGGGGTTCTAGCAACACAAAGTCTAAAATTTTAAAAACCTTTCTTTGTCGCAATGAGTGGATTTCAGAAGCATTCTGAGAAATGCAACGATCAAGTTAAGCGCACGCGAAGCGCAGTAGCGCAGTTCATGATGAACTCAGCAAGTGAAGCGCCAAGGCATTCCCTGCACAAGTAGATGTACCAAAACGCCGCCGTACCACCGCCCTTTGTACCCCTTCGGCTGCACTTTTCTATCCGCCCCCCCGACAGGCTGTGATGGATAGCGGCAAGCAATTCGATGCAGTTCCAGGAAATAGGGGTGGACTGGCTCAATATGTTGGTATGACCCCATTTTATGCAGACTTTGCGCCGTGGTTTGGCGCGGAAATGGTCACAGGGGGAGTTGGGGCATACTTGAGGAAGTCGGTTTCGATCGGGGGAGACATGGTGATCACGCGGCCCCACTGCTGCTTGATCATGTACGGCATGCACAGCGAGGTCAGGACGAACGAGCCCCGGGTGTTGATGGACGTGATGAGGTCGTACTTTTTGACCGGCGTGTCGACCATGTTGTGCCACCAGAGCGCGGACGCGTTGTTGATGACGATGTCCACGCGCCCGAACTCCTTTATGGTCGCCTGGACGCACGCCTCGATGCTGCCGGTGTCCCGCATGTCCACTTTGCACGGCAGCGCGGGCGCACCGAGCGCCCGCACCTCATCGGCGACTGTGTAAATCGTCCCGGGCAGCGTCTCGCTCGGCTCGGTCGACTTCGCCGCGATCACGACGCCGCAGCCGCACTTCGCGAGCGCCAGCGCGCACTCCCGCCCGATGCCCCTGGTGGAGCCGGTCACAATCGCGACGCGGCCCTTCAGGTCTGGGCTCGTTACCTTCGGCGAAGTTGCCATTTTTTTTTCAAGATGAAAACGAAAGAGTTTGCTTGTAAGCTCCGGAGGAGGCCGGCGGGATAGAGGTGGAGAGGGGGAAGTATTGAGGGAGGGGGGGTTTCCTGCTTGAAAATTGGATCGAATCTCCCGGCATCGTGGAATTGAAGCCATGTAAACACCCAGCAACCTCCAGCTTCCGAGGCTGAACTTCACCATCAACGCCTTACCAGAACCTGTTCGAACATCGGGGGACCTCTCCTCTGCTTTTCAACCGGTCCCGGCACCGCAGCCAGAGGCAAAAAGCGGATGTGCTGCACCAGAATGCGTGGAAACACCCAACACGCTCCATTGGCTTCTTCTGCTTCTGAACGTAGGACCGTCGATCCAGGCACGGTGGAGTCCAGCCGTAGGGAAGCTGGAGCTGAAGCTGGAGGAAACAAGCGGGTGCGCACCACCCACAACGCGTGTGTAAACATCCAACAAGCTCCAGGCTTCTGCCGGCCGGCGGCATCACCAGCAACGTTCCTGCCAGAACCTGGTCGTAACCAGAATGAGCTAAACGTCCCCTCAGCGGGCGACCAAAATAATGAGACGGGCGCGACGCAGAGATCCGGGCTGAAAGAGTCTGGGACAGAGTGCTGGGCCGTTCTCCGGAGGCGAACATCGGGGGACCTCTTCTCTGCTTTTCAACCGGTCCCGGCACCGCAGCCAGAGGCAAAAAGCGGGTGTGCTACACCAGAATGCGCGGAAACACCCAACACGCTCAGCCGACGATTGGCTTCTTCTGCTTCTGAACAGGTCCGAGCAGAACCGTTGATCCAGGCACGGTGGAGTCCAGCCGTAGTGAAGCTGGAGCTGAAGCTGGAGGGAAAAGCGGGTGTGCACCACCCACAACGCGTGTGTAAACATCCAACAAGCTCCAGGCTTCTGCCGGCCGGCGGCATCACCAGCAACGTTCCTGCCAAACCCTGGTCGTTACCAGAATGAGCTAAACGTCCCTCAGCGGGCGACGAAAATAATGAGACGGGCGCGACGCAGAGTGCTGAGTCGTTTTCCGGAGGTTCAAAAACTCGGCGCACACAAGCAGTCGCACTGGCGAGAGCGCCAGTGCGTATCCCTCCCCGATGTCCCGATGGTGGAGCCGGCCACCTTCGACGCAGCCGTACGGCAGGATGGTGCAGTGCAAAGGGGAAGGTGAAGGACACGTTGGGGTCGTAGAATTTGCTTGTCCGGGAACGGAATAACGAAGCAACCAACGAGGTTCAGATAGGAAGTGCAGCCGAATGGGTACAAAGGGCGGTGGTACGGCGGCGTATAGGTACATCTAACGACTACTGGTGCTGTTGCGCGCAGAACTAGTGCTGGCATGCACAGGCTGCTATCGGCTAGCGGTTCTGGTGGTTTGCAGAACTGCTGACCGGGAAAACTTCTTCCGCTGGGTGCGGTAGGACTGCTGTTGGTGAGCGGTTCTGCTAGTTTGAAGTTACGTGTCGCTAAACAGCAGCAGGATACCACAGTGAGTCGCGATTCACTCAACGTCCTGTTCGACTCTGATCGGTTTGAACTCCGGAGGAAACCACGACGGCGGCTTACGGAGGGACAGCTTGTGCGGGTCTATGTTGCTGTGGAGCTTCACGATCTTGAGCTTCGTCCCGTGGTGGGTGCAAACAGCGTCGACGATGGTCAAGAAGCTCTCGATCGACTCGATCTTCTGCTCCTGCGGCTGGAAGAGGAGGTCGTACTGCGACGGCACCACGACGGCGATGAACCCGTCGTTCGCGACGTACACGGCTTTGATGTTCAGGATCGGCACGCACCGCACGAGCTCGTGCGACGCGCCGATGTACAACGCCTCCGGCGTCAGCACCGCCGTCCGGTGGTCGATTTTGTGCTTCGCGAAATGCCGGTGGTACACCGACTTCTTGTGCACGAACGCGGCCCACAGCACGTGGGGCTGGCCGCCAAGGTAAAGGGGCGCGATCGCAGCGGATGAGCGGGCGGTGAGCCCCACAAGGGGCAGGAACGGCCGCCCGGTCTTCTTGCAAGCCGCGGCGGGCGCCGCCTGGGCCCGGGCCGCGCCGGCGGCGCGGAAGCGGGCGTTGGTGCCGACGAGGCGGCGGACAGCGTGCGCTGCTTCTTTGAACGTCATCTTCTTCTTGTTGTTGTTGGCGGCGTTGGGGTTGGCGTTCTTCTTGCGGAAGGCTTCGCGCTCGCCGTCGGACCACGACTCGTCGGAGCAGTACGCGTCCGGGCCCGCGGGGTCGAGGTTGGGCTCGCCGTCGCCGTCTTCTGTGGGGGACGGTGGTATCGTGGTATGCTGGTGGTATCCCAGCACTTACGTGGACCATCCACTTCGTAGGTCAGCAACATGCTTGTAGGTGTGTACACACAACCATCCACTAGCACCTATCGTGGTATCGTGGTATGCTGGTGGTATCCCAGCACCTACGTGTACCATCACTTCTCAGGGATGGCTGGTGCTACGTAGCATGCTTGTGGGTGTGTACGCACAACCCACCATCCACTGGCACCTATCGTGGTGTGCTGGTGGTATCCCAGCACTTACGTGTACCATCACTTCGTAGGTATCAGGGATGGCTGGTGCTACCGTGTTTGTGGACAACCCACCATCCACTAGCACCTGTGGTATGCTGGTGGTGCGATATGCCAAGTACAGTGACAAGTACGTTGAAGTATGGCTACAATCCATGACAAGTACATGCTAGTCGAGTTATATCGAGAACTGAAAAGCGGGATCACACCATACATGGCGGCTTCTCGAGAGGACCGCTCCTTGATTACCCGCTCCAGCACAGCCTTCCTGTCCCTGTACACCGCTTCCATCTCTCGCGCTGCCAACGCCGTGGCTTGCTGGCTGCCGTGGAAAGAGTTGCTGCCACCGCCGTCGCCGCCGCACAGCAGTGTCGCCAACCGATCGGCTGCCTTGCCGTACAGGGCGATGGCCCCTTCCATATCCGCGGCTCTGTCCGCTATGACGGCGGTTTCAGCCAACCCTCGGACCAAGCCCAGCTCCGCTGGCAGCAACTCCCCACAGGGGGTCCAGGCAGGCGACATCCTGCCACCACCCGGGTTTGCTTCGTTTCACCACTTGCACTTGCCAGAAAGGCGTGCAAAAAGCTGTGGACCCGTGGCCCACGAGACGAAAAGTGCCGAGAAGGTCCGCGCCTCAAGACGCGTACCACGCACTTGCAGGTCAATTCACTGCCAGGTTTCACGCGGGCATCGTGTATTCTCCCTCGCTCTTTGGCAAGCGGAGCCCCCTTGCAAGCCGCCTGTGGTCCTAGCGCATTTTCGCACTTCCTGGTTTTGACTGTTGGGGCCGGTTGACTGTATCGTGCGTTGCTCAGGGTAGTCGAAGGCCTGACAATCACACTAATGCAACAAGTTGTGGGTGGTGACCCCTCCGAACAGTCTCCCTGGCCCTGGCCCACGCCTGATGCCGCAACCCCTTAACCCGGGCGGCGGCGCTTTGGCATGAGCCAGGAACCTCAAGGGGAGCAGCGCGAGAGGCATCATCCACGCTTCAAAGGCCCACGCACACTAATGCAACAAGTTTACAACGACTGTTGGGGCCGGTTGACTGTATAGTGCATTGCTCAGGGTAGTCGAAGGCCTGACAATCACACTAATGCAACAAGTTTCACGCCTGATGCCGCAACCCCTTAACCCGGGCGGCGGCGCTTTGGCATGAGCCAGGAACCTCAAGGGGGGCAGCGCGAGAGGCATCATCCACGCTTCAAAGGCCCACACACTAATGCAACAAGTTTACAACGACTGTTGGGGCCGGTTCGCGTTTCAGCGCGAGAACCAGACAATTGTTGCTATCGTTCGACTCTGATTTGAGCTCCGGGTAAGAAACCACGAGTTGGTCCTGCTAGTTTGCAGTCACACCGCTTGTGTGCACTGCTTCTGCGTCGCTAAACAGCAAATACTCAGTATTTTAGTATTTTCTGAAGTATATTTACTTCTACTTCTACACATAATAGAGATACGTTGGAGAGCAGCAGGATACCCAGCACCGGGAAGTGAGCGCGACTCACTCAACGTCCTGTTCGACTCTGATCGGTTTGAACCCCGGAGGAAACCACGACGGCGGCTTACAGCTTGTGCGGGTCCATGTTGCTGTGGAGCTTCACGATCTTGAGCTTCGTCCCCCGTGGCAGGCGCAAACACCGTCGACGATGCTCAAGAAGCTCTCGATCGACTCGATCTTCTGCTCCTGCGGCTGGAAGAGGAGGCCGTACTGCGACGGCACCCACCGCCTGTTGCCGGCCTTTCGGGATCCACAACTGCCGGCCTCGAAGCATCGCCTGCAGAGCAGGTGCGCTTGTTTTGGCGCGCGTTTTGTTTGTGCGTGCCGGGTGATCGTTTTTCCCCACTTGTGTTTCCCCTGTGTATATCAGGTAAGGAATTCTGATCAATCACCAAAACACGCTGCCTACGTCTTTTTAGCCTGCACAATACATTGAAGGGCAACCCGCAAGATTGTTAGTACTAAAAATACTCGACGTAGCTGCCTCGACTCCGAATGGAAGGGGGGAAATATAGAGGTAAGGGGCAAATACAATACAAACACAATCTGATTTGTTCTTCGCTTACACCACCGTGTGTTGTTTTCTCACTCAGGATTTTGACCTGTTGTGTTTGTGTGATTTGTCGTGTAGGGGTAGACCCGCATGACCTCACGTCCGTTCAACACGTGGTTCGGTAGTTACAGCACTTGGGATCCCTTCTGTTCTTTGTCGGGCAGCATCGTCGAGCATTTCCTTTCAAGCTGGCGCTTATGTAAAAATACTCGACGTAGCTGCTTCGACTCCGAATGGAAGGGGGGAAATATAGAGGTAAGGGGCAAATACAATACAAACACAATCTGATTTGTTCTTCGCTTACACCATCCAGGACCCCCAGGGACCACGCAGTGGCCTTTCAAGTAGTCAGATCCGGAGGAGGCGAGAGATCTTCCTCCTTCGGTAACCACCCTCCAGGCGTCGCGTTCTCTTTCGCCTGGGTACCCCGGGTGTACTCGTCCGCCCTCTGTTCGTGGGTCGGCACCCACGTAGCCGTGAGCTCAAGTCCGTACTCTCGGGCCAGATCAAAAATGCGCGACAGAATTATGTTCGCCGCGTAATTCTTTGAGTGGCCCTTGTTCAGGCAATGAACCGCCGGTAGGTTGTCTACCATCAGCTCTACGGACACTCCTCGGTGTGCTCTAACGGCTAGCTCGAGGCCTTTCAACACTGCGAAAAGCTCTTTCAAAAAAATGTGCTTTTCTGCGAAGTGACCAAAGAAAATGCCCTGTGACACCCGTTCGGGCTCACCCTCGAGCAGCGCCGCCCATTCTTTTGAGGAGGCGTCGGACCATAGTCGGATCGACTGCCCCCCGCGCGTGCCCACTCGCGTGACCCACCGGTTCTCCCCGATGGTCGCCGTGAGGCTTTCAACTTCGCGGGCTGTCGACGCCGGAACGTTCACCGGCACGTCCCATGCCTGCAGACCTCCCACCGACAGTCGTGAGGAGAGTCTCTGCACGAACGAAAGAGCGCACCGGGCGTACGCCAAGGGAAAACGCGTTGTGTACGCGAACCACACCAGAGCGCCGAACAGCCTGTAGAACGCCCGGGGAGAAACGGCTCCGCCCCGGAAAACGGCGAGTTCGGAAGACCGCAGCAGCTTTTCAACCCAAGCAGTGGCCATACTGTACCGAGGTGGGCTGCTGGCCAGATCGAACCGCAGCCCCAAAAGGTCGAACTGCGTGAGGGGGATCCCGTACTGGCCTTCGTCGTCGTTGAGGACGCAGTTCACCTCACGACATCGCCGGGCGAAACGTGTGAACTTCTCTTCCGCCTCGGCCAAAGAATCGCCCACGATGATGAAATTGTCAACCCACGGGAGACCGTCAGTCTCCGGCAGGATGACGCGAGAAGCTCTCTGTGCTATCGCCGGAGCCCAGCTCCAGCCCATGCACATCGCCCTTAAACGGGCTCTGACGAAACTCCCACGTGGGCCCGCAAGGTTCATGCCGAAATACCCGCGGACGCCCTCATCCAGTTGGAACTGGTAGAAGTAGCTCTTCGCATCCGCCAGGTAGACGACCGCCGAGCTTAGCACCCGATCGATCACGTCGGGCATGGAGGGCAGGAGCATCGGAGGCGGTCGGGGCATGACAGCGTTCAGCTTTCGTCCATCGCATACGAACCTCTCCCCCCCGCTCTTCTTGGGAACCGTGAATGCGGGGAGCACGACTCTCGGATGCTCGTGTGCTACCTCCGCGACACCGTACTTCAGCAGGTCCGGAAGGTGGTGTAACATCCGCCTCGAGGTCCCGCGCGCTATGGCCTCTGAGTGCCAAGAGGAGGCGTCGCGGACTAGCGCGGACTCGAAAGACTCACGCGACCTGATAACGTCCAACACGCCTCCGAGTAGGCCGTGTGTATCCATGGCAAGGAGCCTGTCGAGATCCATGAAGGAGGACGTGATGGGCGCTAAATACCCCTCCGAGCTGCGCTGCGCCGGAGGAGCGGCAAGCTCGTTGACGATGAGGTCGCCCCCGTAGGCGACGGTGACGAAAGGCGTAAAATCCGACGGCGGGGCATCGCCGATGCCCCCATGGTGCCGGATCGCTTCCAAAAACGCCGGGGGGGGTACATCCTGCGACAAAGCATCGGGTCCAGGATAGCACTTGGACAGGGGGTTACGAGGAGCTCTCTTCGGCGGCCTGTATGGGAAAACCGGTTCCAAAGGGAGGCTCACAGGAGGGTTGCCGACGCGCCTGCCGTCTCCCGGACGAGGGGTACCTCCGCCTCCGGGAGGTAGCGCACAAGGGCATCCTGGGTCGAGTGGCGGGACACTCTCCGGAGCGTGTCGAGGTCGACGCCCATCCTCAGGAGGCGAAACAGCGCCCCCCGGCGCAGGGAATGCCCCGTCAGAGCCTGGTTGGCCCTCTTCAGCGCCGCCACGACGCGGCGGAACGTGACGCCCGCGAAAATACGTTGACCCGGGCGCGTGGAGCGGAGGAGGGATCGGAGAGTCTGATCCTGCGGGGGTGGAAGGACCACGCCGGTCACCTGTCCCAAACGGAAAGGGTCCGATTTCGAGCCGACCCAGTTCACCGACCAGAAATCGGAGCTCTCGGTCACGTTTCGGGCCTCTCTGGTAAGGACATCGTCCACCCGGGCTGCCCCCTGCCACGCGAGGGTGATGGCCAGACGCATCACGGGATCTGATTCGAGGCGCACGGCGCGCTCCACATCCTCCTTTGTGGCCGGAACTGCCTGCTTGGTCGGCCGCAAAGCACCCGCCCTCTTCAGGGACCTGACGAAGTCTCGAACCAGCTGACTCTCGATCGGTCGACCGAGACGCTTCTCCGCGGATTGTACGTTGACCACGTACTGTATCGCGGTGGACGGAGAGATGGGGTTCAGTTCGCGCGACAGGAGACGCGTCACAAACAGAACGACCGCCGTCGGAACGTCCAACGGCGTACCGAATCGCGTCTCCCAGTGATGGCGGAACTCTAGGAAGCGCCGGTACACCGAGTGAACGCCGCGTCGCGTCGACAACGCCAGCGCGTCGCCGATGTACGAGTTGGCCTTGCCAACAAGTCTCTCCCGCTCGCCGTTCGACAGCGGAGGCTCCAACAAAAGCGCCCGACCACCGGATGTCGCGCGCGGAGGTGGGGGGAAGCGGTCCAGGACGCTCACCGAGACCCCTTCCTCCTGTTGCCGGTGCGCGCCCCGTCCGCCTGCGGAAGGGGGGCTGCGCTGTGGGGAGGGGCAGCGCGCCTCGTCTGTGGTAACCCCCGAGACCGGGCGGGCTTCGTTGGCTGCTCGTCCGCCTTCCGCATCGCCTGGTACCCCCGGCGGAGAAAGGCGGGCACCACGTCCTCCTCGTGGTACGCCTTCTGGAGGTCCGCCGCAACGGACCAGCCCGCCTTGAGGCCTGTTTTGAGTACCACTAGGCGGTGCAAGGTGCTCTCGGCGAGCTGCACCATCCCCTCTGGGTCGGAGGAGTCGTCCATCAGATGCAGGATGCACGAGAGGTGGTGAAGGAGGTGCTGGCCGTCGTTCGCCAGGGTCTGCGACCCGTTGAGGACTTCCGCGAAAATATCGCGGATGTGGACGAGGAGCAGCGACTTCTCGACCTGCCCGTAGGACAGCCACACACGGGGGTCGAGGAGCCCGGGGCCCGGGGTGATCAGCGCTGGTTGGGATTGAACGGACCCGCGCTCCAGCGCGTCGAGCGGGTCCTGCTGAAAAACCTCCGTCTGGGAGGGTGCCGAGAAATGTTGCCCCGCGAATGGGTTCTCCTGGACCGGTTGGGCGGGAGCCGGCGGCTGGGGGGCAGAGAAGGGCGCCGGAACATGGCCTGCCCCCGCGTGATGCGACCCGAACGGGACGCGAGAGGCATCGACGAGGGGAGGCGGGGGCGGCACTTCCATGCTGCGCTGGACAGATGGGCGCTGAGGGGCTGGGGGCGAGGAGCGTTCCACGAGCTCCAGCACCATCGCGGTGAGGCGCTCCACCTGGCCCTCCAGGCGCCGGATGTCGTCCGGGCGTTCCGCAAACGTCACCCGCCTCGCGGGCGTGTCCTGCACGTCGACCTGCAGGGCCCGGGCGACCTCTTCGTCTCCGTCCGGTGTTCCCGGGAGCGGAATCCCCGAGGGGGTGCGCGGAGCAGCAGCGGAAGACGAGGCGGCGGAGGGGTCGGCCGCGGCAGCAGCAGCAGAAGTGGCGGCAGTTGATGAGGCGCGGGCCGCCGCTGTGGCCGCGGCGGCGGAGATGGCGGCGTAATCCGCCGAGTCTGAGTGCGAGGCGTCGGCGGAGCGGCCAGGCAGTCGAGGGGAGGGGTCTTCGCGGTCCGGCGACACCGACCGGACCAGTTCCTCGAAGTCAGCACGGGTGGCCGTGGGCGCGGACGCGCATGCCAACCAAGCCAACACCCACTGCGCCGTCCCGCTCGGCGGCTGCTCGCCCCCCAGGGCCCCTAGCAGGGACCTCAGGTACGCGTCCGCGGAAGCGCCGGCCTCCCCCGCCAACCGGATAATCGGCCGCAGTCGACCGTTGTCCGGACGAAAATGGAAAGCGGACGGAACTTGGAGCCCCGTAGCCTGCTTCACCCACTCCACCGCGGCCTCCCTACTCCACTTCATCCCTTTTTGTTCTTCGCTTACACCACCGTGTGTTGTTTTCTCACTCAGGATTTTTTGACCTGTTGTGTTTGTGTGATTTGTCGTGTAGGGGTAGACCCGCATGACCTCACGTCCGTTCAACACGTGGTTCGGTAGTTACAGCACTTGGGATCCCTTCTGTTCTTTGTCGGGCAGCATCGTCGAGCATTTCCTTTCAAGCTGGCGCTTATGTAAAAAAAAACGGGTGGGTGAAAAGTGACCGAACGACAGCATATCGTCTGAATTGTTGAGAGGAGACAATAGTGGAGTAAGGGGAAGTCGCACTCCCCAATGTGCGGGCGGGAGGGGGGACAAGAAAAAGACAAAAAGAAGAAGAAAAAAAGCGAACGGAGAAAAATAAGCGAAGGCAAGTCGAAAGCAAAGACGGTTGCAGACGCAGAAGTGAAAGAGGCCGAAGGAGTCTTTCCTTGGAATTGCGGCCCCGATAGCCTCAAGGGTAACAATGGTTGCGGTCGGGACCTCTGGGGTTGGAAACCTGGTTACGAGCACACGGACAGGTGCAGGTGCGAAGCAGCGTTACTCGAGTTTCACATATGACCAGCAACACGGTCAGCCGCATGGCCGCAGTTCCAGCGCCGCTTGGTGCTTTGCAGTTGCACTACAGACGGTTACGGCGCCACGGCGGGGATTGAGGGTTTCGATTCCGGAGAGGGAGCCTGGGAAACGGCTACTATCTAAGGATGGCGGCAGTTCACGACGATGATGATTAACAAGAAAAAGAAGACCAAAAGATTAAGAAAAAAATCGATAGAGACTCAGAGAAGAGAGCAGCAAAAAAAAAAAACTAAGAAACGGGCAAAGAACCAATGGAAACGACAAGAGAAACTAAAGAAGCCGCCGAGGTGTAAGAAAAAAAAAATCAGAAGATGCCGACAACTCAGGAAGCCTGCAAGCGAGCCACGGGTGTGGAATGGGGTGTGCGGGGGTGGGGAGAACAAGAAATGCGTAGTTTTGGTTTATTCAAGAAAAGACGAGCCAATGACCCAACGCCGGATTTGGGTGCCGTCCCTGTTTTCGTTTTCTTCGATTTCTAGCTCTTTCTCCCCCCCCCCCCCCACTGGCACTGTGCAGGCCGTTTTTTCTTTCTTCAAGCGTTGCAACCAACGCCGAGCGAAGGCGCAACCTCGGGCAAAGATCCGCAACGCGCAACTGCTGTTCACCTTCTCCATCATAACTAGCGGAGGGGGGGTGCGGTTGGGGGGCGAATCTTTGTGCAAGGGTTTAGACAGAACCCTGCCTCTTGCATGATCGATGCTAGCATCAAGTCTTCTTCGAAAAAGATGTCGTATTGGAGGGGACGCGTTCCACATAGCACGTAAACCCTTGTTTACTGACGAGAGAACACGCATTGCTCTGTGGTGGGAGATTCGACTGGTGTGGGCTCGGTTCTGCACCTTGTCCTATCTGCACCGTGTTGCGTTCCCCCAAGCCACGGACACAATAGGCTGACCATCAGATTTGTCTGCAGACAGGACAGCAGATGTGAGCCTGATTTGCCAGGCGGCTGTTCATAGCAACTGGGGGCGTGTTAACGCAAGTTCCAGAACACGCAGCTCGGAAGAATCTGAGACCGTCTCTGAGCCAGAGAGGGTTCCCTGCTCAAAGCCAGCAGCCTGGACCGCCTCGTGGATTCTTCCAGAGCCCCCCGTGCCGTGTTCTCAGCGAGGGCGGGAAGGGAGGCACGTACTCGCCTGGAAGGGCGTGTGGGTGCCTTCATTGATCTCAAACCTTCGGCGGGGCTCGTCTGCTGGCATTCTTTTGTGCATTTTTTTGTTTTTTTTTTTTTTTTGCGTGCGCCGAGCCGCGCTCCGCCAGTCCGGACGACGCACGCGGGTGTGCTGGACGAGTTCACCTTGCAGCGCACTTTCTCGATCTCGGTTCTTGCGGGACACGCGCACGACTGCCGCGTGGAGATGTTTTATTCGAGCGGGGGCGCATGCGTCGCGCGTCCGTTCAAAAAGCCCGTTGCTCAGCTTTCAACGGTCAGGAACTTCGTGAGTTGGCTGTCCAAATCCTCCTTCGAGACTTCCTTCCTCCTGTGGCGGTTTGCGGGTATTTTTAGCTTTATTTGCGGATTAGAAAGTCGGCATGCTAAGGTCTCCGGTTGACCGTAGCGGCATTTTTAGCGTTTATTGTGGTTTAGAGGTTCGGTGTTTTACGGTCTCCGGTTGACCATTGAGGCTGTGGGGCGGGTGGTGTAGGTATGATTATACACTTTAACTACGGCTTGCCAAGTTTGTAAGTGTTGCGACCGACACCAAGAAGAAATTCGCTTGGAATTTAGTCTTGGGCCCCCCGTGCGCCGAAAGAGGAAGACGCAGACGAAGACGAAGAAGGAGAAGAAGACGACGTAGGAGTAGAGCACTCATCCGGCCCTGGAAAGCGGAGTATACAAACCGATACTGTCACCATCCGTGTATTTATTATTTTCGATTATTTCCACCTGGACCAGGCCATACACCAGCCTAACTTGCGGCGGGGCGGACCCGGGACGAAGTGGTGAAAAATGAAACATTCGGTGTAAGCGGCGACTCCACCATATTTTTTGCCTGTGTGGCTAGGTGGCACCCTGGTGCCCGGTGCTCGCGCGATCAGGCAAATCGTCTAACCGTGTCCAATGAACGGGGCTTTTGCAGTACCCCAGAGGGAACTTGTGTACAGAGGAGGTGCGGAAGTACACGTACGAACAACACAGGTAGTGGGTTGTTTCTCCTAGCTAACCGTTGGAGTATTGCCCTCCCTCCCTACCCCCAAAGTGACTTCACCGGGTTGTTCCTCCATCCTTGGCGAGACCTTTTCTTCCATTTCGCAAGTTACCATGTATTCGGTTGATTCGTGAATGACTACCGAACGAGTTTTTCCCTCCTTTTATGCGAGCTACGTGAGCAGCGATCCACAGCAAATTCCCGGATAGGACGAAGCCGGGGGAAACCCTGGCGGAGGTCCGTTGCGGTGTTGACGTGCGAATCGCTCGTCAACGCTATGTATAGTTTTGGGTTCGAATGCAAAGAATCTGTGGCGATAATCTGCATCGCCGACGGCGCGGCTATCTCTTCGCACGTGACGTGTCATGCTTTCGCCTCTTAAGCTCGTCTTGATCGTCGCGCTCAGGCGCGCGTTTGGTGCCGCGCTTCCCCTTCGGTTGCTCGTCCAGGTGCATCGGTTGCGCGTCGCTGGCTGCTTCCTTTCGGCGGCGCTTGGGCGATGACCATGTCGTCTTCCGTGGTGTTGCCGAGGTTGATCGTCGCTTCTTCGTCTTCACTCTCGAGATTGGGGGTCGCTCTACGTCCTCAGCTGCTTTCGGAAGCACCAGTACCACGTTGGCGCGCTTCGTTTGCTTCAGCGGAGGCGCTGCTGCCCTGAGCTATATGTATAGGGGTGAAAGACCTATCGAACCACCCAAATTATCGCTTTCATTTCATTCAACCCGTGTGACAATCCTGAAGAATGAATTCGCTCCGGGACACGACGCGTAACGCCACCAACCTGTATGTGCTCTCGTGGACACCGCTACCTTGACCTTTCCCGAGAGAGACAAAGAAAGAAAGAAGAAAAAGAAAAAGGCCGCTCCTGGTCCAGGAACGTGACGGTCAACCACACAGTTTGCAAAGCTTGAGTCGGAGGCAGCACAGTGCTACAACCCCGTCCGCTCTGCCCTGCGGCTGACCGTCTCGACGAGCGCGAGCGCCAAGCCCCAAGGTGCGCCAAGCCTTGATGCTTTAGTTTGGGAAATCGGTAGCCACTTGACCCGTAGGCCCGTGGCTCTGCAGTACCGCCGAACACGTGAAGCTTGGCTCCCATGTAGCAGGCTTTCCCTGGTACCTAGAGAGACAAAGTAGTAGTAGTAGTATGTGTCGTCTGCCGAAGCAGCCGGAGACAGCAGGCGCAGGGGGCAGGTCTTGCTTTACAATTATCTTCTTCATGGAGACCCGCCCGCATCCCGACTGTCCAATCACTGTCAAGAAAGTTTTGTGCCCTATAGTGATGAGGTGGTAGACCAGGCCCCCACGAAGCCTTATACACAACACGGCTACAACACGAGGATGCAGCCCTGCTTAGGTGTGCACTCAGCCATCACAGGGCCCCAGATCTCGCTACTTGACCTGACAGAGCTGCCACCCAGAAGGCCTCATTGCGAAGGTTAGAGAGACAAAAAAAAAAAGAAGAAGGAGGGCTGGCATACTCGACGCGCGTGTTGCCGGCCTTCCCTCCCTTGGCGCCGCCCTTCGCGCCCTTGCCTCCGCCTTTGCCGCCGCTGCCCTTGGTCTTGCCGAAGGTTTTGCCGCCCTTTCCGCCCGTCTTGCCCGCCGACGCCTTGGACCCCTTTCCGGCGTTGCCGGCGCCACGGCCGGCGACGGCTCCCTTGCCGCCGCCGCCACCCTTCTCGCCTTTGTCCGCCCGCGCGCTGGTCACGGAGATCGTGCTGTTGCCTGTGCCGTGTGTGAAGATCGCGTACCGTTTGGCTTAGAATGCAAATAATATGCATCGAGCAAGCTTTTACCCTCAGCCGGGGGGCAGTCGTTGACCATCCCGACAGCTCATACTGCCTTCAGGATTGTTGGATGGCCACAAAATGCCCTTAATCTCGCTGTCGAGCTCTTTCACAGGCGCTTTCAGCGTCAGCCTGACAGTTTCGGACGGCAGAGCCGACTCGAGAACCGTGCAGAGAGGGCCTTGTAGCCGCACATATGCTCTACCATGCAGGGTCAAAACCTTGTGTCTTTTTGGAAATGGCAAAAAAAAAAAATTTCTGGAAAAAAATTGGGTTTTTTGAATTTTAAAATTTTGGAACAAACTCGGCAGTAATTTTTGATGAAGTTGAGCAAAATTTTTTTTTTCCAACTTTTTTTTTTGGGGTTCATCGGCTCCGCGGGAGCGTTTTAAAAAGACACAAGGTTTGGACCCTGCATGCTACGCGAAATTTCTGTTCCCGCTGAGCGTGCCTTAGGACACTTGCGCTAGCTTTTTTCATGGGTTGGTTGGAGGAAGGAGATGCTCGACGAAGCTGCCAGACAAAGAACCGAAGGGACCCCAAGTGCTGCAGCTACCGAACGCGTGTTGAACGGACGTGAGGTCATGCGGGTTTACACAAACACAACAGAAATACTCGAGGGACTGCCTTGTGCTCATTTCGAAGGAGGCTAGAGGGGGAGAACACAATACAACTACAAAGTGGGTCGTTTGTGCTGAACGCTTACGCCCGTCACTAAACCCAGATTTACCTGTGTTTCGTGTGGGCTACAGCACCTCTACCTCCTTTGATCTATCGCAACTGGGAGTCTCCTCAAGCATTTCCTACAAAGCGGGTGCTTGTACAAAAGAAAGTCCCGAGTGAACGACGGCAGGCGCTTCGTTTTGTTTGTGCGTGCCGGTTGATCGCTTTCCCCCTTGTATTTACCCTGTGTCATTTTCAGGTAAGAAATTCTGATCCACAACCGAAACACGCTGTCTACGTCTTTTTAACCTGCACGATACATTGAAGGGCAACATGCAAGATTGGTAGCACTAAAAAACAACACACGGTGGTGTATGCGAAGAACAGTGACAATACTGTGTTCCTTACCAAAGCAGTACTTATCTAGCTTCAAACAGGCGATTACACGCGTGCGCACAATCAAAGAACATGCCGCCTGTGCCACCACGCAAAGACATCGATTTCACCGACGTGGCGGGTGTCCAACCGTCTCAGAAGAAGCAGCTGAAGCTAAAGCTGGAGTTAATAAGCGGTTGCAACTCTATACATACACTGCCTACCGTCACTTCTTAACCCCTTACCGACCAGCGACCTCCACAGGGGTCGTTAAATAGCCCTTTTCTCAGATATGCCGGAAAGTTGGCATAGGTGTGTCGAAAACAGCCTTCAAGGGCGGGAATGAAAAGATATGCGGCGTATCTCTTTATTCCCGCCCTTGAACCGCGAAAATCCCGCTCCCCCCCCTCGAGGAGCCGACAAGGTGCCAAACGGACGTGACCAGGATTTAGACCCATAACCCCGGAAAAAAGTCGAGGGTGCCCGGTCGGTAAGGGGTTAATACCGACAACCAGGTTTGTCACTGTGAAAACGAAATGGGGAGGTGCAACAACACACCGAGGTGCGCTCCGTTCAGTTCTGCGACAGCTTTTCGCGCGGCTTGCTCCGTTCGGTACGTGCAGAGGGCGTTGCCCGTTGGTCGTCCAGAGGGGTCCCAGAAGATGGTGAGCTTCTCGACGGCTCCCGCGGTTTCAACAACAAGCTGCGAGGATTTTTTTCGTTGCGTTGGTTTTTAGAGTTAGAATGATTTCCACAGAATGATTCGTGTTCTGAGACTGTTTGGAGAAGCCTGAAACGCTTGCATGAAACTAATGCGAGAATGTGGCGACAGCCTTCAGCTTTCGATTTTCGCGATTAACTTCCTTGAAGACGGTCCTCACCCAGCTGTCGTTCCTTCTCCATCCGCCAATTTAACAACATTCATCCCACACCAACCAAACGGATCACTCACGGGTAGACTCCTCAGCTGGTACCTTGCGAACGAAGCTGACCGGCGACAGCCTGAGTTGGGGAGATTGGTCCTCCGATGCGTTAGCCAGTGGCCAGTCGGTCAGTGGGTTACCAGCCTTCATAGAAGAAAAAGACTTGCGCACACCAAGATGTTCTGCTCGTCCCAGTCGTACGGGATAGACGTGATGAACACACGGTTCCTGGACTGGTTCTTGCTTTGCACGACCTGGTTCTGCACTACTGCTCTTCCTCCTGAGCCTCGGCCCTGTGTGTATGGGTGGATGGATACATGTGTTCTGGTTTTGTATCCGCTGAAACTGGCATAGGGAGGCGGATATGAAGCACGTATGAACCTTCGACGCAATCTTGATGTGATAGTTCGTTCCGAGACGCACCAAGCCGGCGACTCCGATGTGTTTCTGACGATCCCAGGTTGGTGTCTTTCTACCTTTTGTTTGTTTTGTGAGGTTCAGCTACATGTGGTTGGTGGGCAAGGGCTAGGATAGGAAGCTTTACTTGACCTGTTTGTTCATCCACACACCGCTGCTACTGCTAGCGTTGGTTCTTATCTCGGTAATTGTATCCACCTCGACCCCGCGGTTTTAAGGCCACGGAGTTGAATCAAGTTGGATTCTTCGGACATGTATTAGCAATGGAGTTACCATTGTTGTCCAATTGACACCGTGAAACACAGCAGCGGCAATTCTTTGCAGCTCCAGGAGATAGCCGCGGGCCTGATAGACGTGGTGCCAATGCAAAACACCGACAATGACAGCGGCCAGGTAATGCGGGCGCAGCTTCCAGGGACCGCGGGTGGACTCTGCGTGTGAATTCGTACGGCCAAGGATCTGGCGCTTCCTTTGTTGTGCGCACGTACAGTTACTTTGTCTGACTCTCAAGCGAACTTTGTTTGTGCGCACTTCCTTCAACCCTGTTTTTTTTTGTTCATCTACTGGGAGTGGGGACAGTACGCTGCCATCGATTGGTTTTTGTTCTCGACAAATTGCATTTGTTACACACAAAACGAGCATACCCTGCCAAACGCACTTGCGGAGTAGGGCTGCGACCTTGCGTGCGATTTCGCGGCGAGGGGCTGCCTGCCTCGGCCTCCGGCCTGTGTGGGTGCGTGTGTACGTTGGAATCCCGAAGGGGGAGTACAAAAAAAGGGCGAGGATTCAAACATGGTCATGAAGGAAATCGAAAGTCCCGAGCAATCGGAAAGGCAAAACAACTGTTCTCCTCGGCTCACCTGCGGTTGATCGAGGGTGACATCAATTGCACTTATCGGCTTGGCTCTGGGAACGATGAAGACCGCGGCCAGACGCGAATCGTCAATGGGAATTGCAGAAGCATGCCAAGCAGTGAAGCCCATACACCCCTGCACGTGGGTGGTTCCTACTTGACAGGTATAACAGGATACGCTGCTATCCGTCTCTTTTTGACAATGACAAACGCGGCAAGGCATTTTCACTTAAGTCCCTTTTTGTTTGTACACACTTCCTTCAAACCTGTTTTGTTCATCTAACGGGAGTGAGGATAGTACGCTGCCATCGATCGGTTTTTGTTCTTGACAAATTGCATTTGTTACTAACAATGATAGACACAAAAGAAAAGCGGGAACATTCAACGAGCCCTTGTAGTGCTTTTCTTTTTTAGAGTGCAAGTTTTTCGTGATAACAATTAATTGTAAACACGAAAGAAAACGCTGGCAGCGTGTTTGGGATAAGATTAGCCTACCGAGCATATGCATTCACTATCAATCACGAACAGGCCAAACCTCCCCCAGCACGTACAAACAAACATCATCGTTCATCGTCGACAAGCGCGGGAAGTGGAAGTGCAGAAGAGAGAGCCCCATACCTGGCGAGCCGCCACGGGCGCGCTTTGTCCACGGCCTCCTGACTTGGTGCCAGCCGTTTTGCCGCCTCCTCTGCCGGTGCCTCTGCCCCGCTGCGACGACTTCTTCTCCTTAATGAGCTCGTCGAGCGACTTGGTGAGCATGGCCGCCATTGTCTTCCCTCGCCTTCTCTCTTTTTTCTTCCGGGACGAGCACACACTCACACAACCACAGCAAAAAAAAAAAAGAAAAAACGGAAAAAGACGCAACCCTTCCTCTCTTCTTGTCCCCTTCTTTTTCCTGACGGATTCGTTCGGGTAGGTCCGGTGTTTTTTTAGAGTCTCCGGTGGCCTTTTTGCGGCTGGGAGAGAGGATAGTGAATGTCGCGATGGCCTACTAGGCGACGACATCTTCGATCGTAAGGTTTCCTGTTTTAGGCATCCCGCACCGTGAAATGCAGAACTATGCTTACACGGTGAGGTCTTGCATCAGAAGCTGGAGTTAAATCGAGGCGAGGTCGTAGATTAGGTAGCTATGCCACTAGAGCGGAGTGCTAGAATGTGATTAGGGATTAGCGTTCTTGCCATATGAATACCAGTCTCTTTCAGTTGCCCCGTCTTTGATTTTCATTTCATGCGTCGTGGTTGACCATCACATCCGAAAAGCGGGTGTGACACCCGCTGTTTAACTCCAGCTTCTGAGGCTGGACTCCACCGTGTAGACCACGGTGCAAACGTGGACAGCGGCAGGCAATGCGTTCCAGGGAGCAGTGGTGGACCACAACATATCTTCAATCCATGGCCAAGGGAGCCTGAGACGACGTTGTCGCGACTATATGAAAGCGGAGCAAATACAGCGGAGTTGTCGCGAGGCGCAAAAAAAAAAGGTCTTATTCACGAGAAGGACGAGCGGAAGAAAATACACACAGGAGAAGCCCCGCTCGCACGAAGCGAACGAGGCTGCAGCCTAGGCCCTAGGGGGGGGGCAGCCCCGCCCTTTAGGTGGTAGACTCACCACCCCATGGCGTGGTTTGAGAACTTGGAGGCCTGGGTCCCACCGGTCTAGGGACTGAGGGCTGGCGATACGGGGCGATGTCACCCCCCTCCCCCACCTTTTGAACGTCTTCAGCTTTGAGCTTCAGAATTCCCCGACTGAACCCGGGTGTTTGGGGCCAGATGAGCCGGTCCATCCCCTCTTGATAGACCGTGTTAGACCGAAGAATACAGCACCGGGCAATTCGATGCAGCTCTAGGGAGACTAGGGATGGACCTGATAGACCGTGGTGGCCCGTGATTCACGGTGATAAACAGCGGCAGGCACTTCGATGCAGTTTCAAGAGATAGGGACGGACCGGCTCACCAGATGCGTCCAAAGGCAGGCGCCTCGTTTTGTTTGTGCGTGCTACCCTGTTTCATATTCGGGTTAGGAACTCTACCACCAAACACGCTGTCTTCGTCGCTTTAACCTGCGCAAGACATCAAAAAGGACTAAAACAGCCGGGGCCCGTGTGCGTGGACGCTGACCGAACCTCCGAAGAAAGGGGGCCTTTAGAGTCTAAACCACTCTGCCTGGGCGAGCCCGCTTGTGGTCAAAAATCAGGGACTAAATTCAGCACCTGAGGTGGCCCCGTCGGGACGGTGGCCATGGAAGTCGGCATCCATTGGGGAAATCGCTTCCTCGACCTATTCTCAAACTTTAAATGGGCGTGAGCTCGGGGTTACTTCATTGAACCCTGACGTAGAATCCTGGTTCTAAGTGGGCCACTTCTGGTAAGCAGGACTGGCGACGCGGGATGAACCGAGAGCTGACTTAAGGTGTCCGAGTGATCGCTCATCAGATCCCACAAAGGGTGTCGGTTCATCTTGACAGCAGGACGGTGGCCATGGAAGTCGGCATCCATTGGGGAAATCGCTTCCTCGACCTATTCTCAAACTTTAAATGGGCGTGAGCTCGGAGTTACTTCATTGAACCCTGACGTAGAATCCTGGTTCTAAGTGGGCCACTTCTGGTAAGCAGGACTGGCGACGCGGGATGAACCGAGAGCTGACTTAAGGTGTCCGAGTGATCGCTCATCAGATCCCACAAAGGGTGTCGGTTCATCTTGACAGCAGGACGGTGGCCATGGAAGTCGGCATCCGATAATGAGTGTGTAACAACTCACCTGCCGAATGCACCGGTCCCGAAAATGGACGATGCTCAAGCGATCCACCCATAGTTGGCCGCGTACTGGTATCACAAAGCCAGGCGTGCGTGGTCCACGCCGCGAAGTCGTTGGCGCTGCGGAAAGCTTTGGCCTGCAGGCTCAGTATTTCCCCGGAACGATATCGAGGCACCAGCGTAGCACACAAACGGAACAGCGGGCAGTGGTGCCCCGAGAGCTGTAGGCACCGTACGGAGGATCGTGATGAGCTGTAGGCACCGTACGGAGGATCGTGATGAGCTGTAGGCACCGTACGGAGGATCGTGATGAGCTGTAGGCACCGTACGGAGGATCGTGATGAGCTGTAGGCACCGTACGGAGGATCGTGATCGGCGCACGCGGGGTTTATTTCTTCCCTTTTCCTTTCTTTTTGGCCTTCTTCTTGAGGTTGTTCCGCTCAGCAAAGCACCGCCAGAAGGCCTGCACAGTCTTCGCGGAGTCGTCCATGCGGTGCTTGATGACGGCGCGGTGCTTGATGGCTTCCATCTTGATCTGGTCTTCTTCCGCCCACCTCGTGTTCTCCTCTTCGAACTGCTTGAGCTCCGCCTCCACCTTCGCGAGTTCGGTCGAGTCTTCCTCGAATTCGTACTGCAGCTTCTCTTTTTCGCCCGTTTTCTGCGTCATCTCTCGGTCGTAGTCGGTGATGATCGTCGACAGGTTGTTCTCCTTCTTCTTACGCTCCGCACGGAGGGTGCCCTCGTCGCGCTGGTTCGCTTCCTTGAGCTTTGCGAGCTGTGCTTCGAGGTCTGCTACTTTGTTCTCCAAGTCGCCTTCGTCCTGCGCCGCCTGCTGCTGTTCCAAGCTCTGCTTTTCCTCAGCGACGCGTTCGTAGTCGACCAGGTCCTCGTGCGCCTTTCTCTGCACTTCTTCTAAGTCGTCCATGAGCTTGTGGATGGCCTGGTCCTTCTTCAGGACTTCGGTCTGCCGCAGCTTTCGCTCGGTCATGAACTCGCGGTTCAGCGCCTTCACGTCGGCAGACGCGTGCTGCTCCCTGCTGACGGTGTCACGGAGGATCTGGAGCTTCTGGTCGTCCTCCTCAACCGTGGTGCTGAAGTTGTTGTTCATCAGCCCGCGGAGAATCCCGATAACCTTCTTGAACCGCGCAATCGCGTCCGAAGGGCCGGTGGATGGTTGGTACTGTGGATGTGTGTGCACGCGTGTGTCGAAAGGGGAGTACAAAAAGGGGGGGCAAACGGTGGGGCCTGCGTTTGTCAGGGGTTGCTTTACCCCTCGAACCTCGCTTTTGGCGAGTGGATATGAGGAGTTCGCTCAGAAACCGTAATACGCGCCGGATGCGCTCTAAGAAAGCTTTGCCAGGTGTGCGAGTGTTGGGAAGTGGTCACAAAAAATGAGAGCCAGTACGTTGGGAACGGCGAGGCTGAAGATGGGGAGAACATCAAATACTCTAGTAGGGGGAGTTGCAAGAACGTGCTTGGAATGGGTATGTGCTCAACACCGCACTGGTCCCGTCTGCGCCGTGTTTCGGTCCTTTAAACCACGGATACATAAGGCGGACCACCATCAGCGCGGAACCTGAGTGTCTGCAGACAGGACAGGACTCTAGTCGGGGGAGGCGGTTCCCGCAAGAGCACTCTTCGCGTTGGGACCGTTTTGACTTCTCTCGTGCATACGCAGCCGTTGTTCTGGAGGAGAACCCCAGCGCACCGGCGCGTGCACTACTGATTTTCGTTGACCGCACTACCCTGAACCCGAATCCTGTGGTTTCAGGTGGCAAATTGGCAAATGATCATGATCAGAAGGTCCCACTACGTGGGCGGTTCGGTTTCCTCACACATTGCATGGGGCGAAAAAACAGGTCTGGATACCTCATGGCCGCAACCGCTGGCTTTCAGCAGCGACACGACGGCGTTCGTGGACTGGATGTGGTTCTGCAGGTCTACCGGGTCGCTGCTGACTTCCAGCCGCCGCTCGAGGTCGAAGTGCCCGGACAGCGTCGCGGCGGCCTTGGCGGAGTCGCCGCCGCTGAGGTGGGCCAGGTCATCCTTCGAGAGGTTGTTGTAGAACTGCGGCAGGAAGCTGAGGAGCTCGAGGTCGTCCAACGCCTCGTCGATCACAGCGAGTATTCGCCCAGCCTCGCACTTCGTCTGCGGGTTCATCGCGGTGGACCGCCCCCGGCCACCCCCCCCTCTTGCTATTCGGAAACGACGGTGGGCCCGATCGGTCGGAAAGGCGGCTTGTCCTCCCCTCTCCTGGACGGTTTCTTATGTGATGATGATTGTGATAAACCCCCGTACCGGCCGGAGAGGGGACAGGGTTCTCCAGAGGTACTCCGTAGTGGGGGGAACCGGGGCTCCTTGGGCAGGTTTTGCAACGCATCTGTGCACAGCAGCAAAGTGTTGATCTTTTTTGACGTGTGGCTTCACTCGCTGGTTGCCGGTCGAGGCGGGTGGGGGAAGGTGCACTTCGGCATCCGTGTGACCAGTATCCAGTGCGCGTTTCGGATAAGCAGCAAGCCGCCGACCTCTGCACCGGCACGCCCACCCATTCGGGGGTCGAGACATCGTCCGTTAACGGAATCAACCTGACAAACACACCACCAACCAACCAGGGGCCGCCACGCACCATCACGCAGTTCATCGAGAAAGAGCTGCACTGGGGGGACAACTTCGTTCATGCTGAATACAGGAGCGGCACGGTTCAGGTTTGGGCAGTGCCCCGTCCACGCGAAGCCACGAGAGGTGCTTTCTCGCAGTTGGTTTCATGTGCTGAGCCCAATTCCAAGGCCAAGTGCCCAGTGAGTGTCTGCACGACTTCTGCAGCATTGCTCGTGAGCGAAAACACCGAAAGCAACGACGATCGTTTTGACGTGAACTGCGTCCGAGCGAGAAAACGGCCCCTTCGGCGCACGTGTGGAAACACGTGCTGCGCGCAAGAAAGCCGGGTTCCACAACGAGCAATAATGTGAGCATTGAGTTCTGTAAAGTGCAAGTGCCACGAAGGCAGGCGAGCACTGGGGGGATGCGATAGCTACGGGCAGTACGGACTTGCCAAACGGCTGCTTTTTTCTCAGACTCGGTGTTTTCTAGAAACCGGTGATTCTAAGCTCTCGGTGACAAGGACCCCCGGGAGCAATAAAGCGCGAAAAGTTGCGAGCGACTACCAACACCGACACCAACGCAGCAGACGCTGGCGTCGTGATGTGCGCCGTCACGCATGAAATCGAACGGCATCCCAGAGGTGTCCGAGGGATCGCCCACTAGGTGCCACAAAGGTGCGGCCGGTTCATCTCGGCAGGGAGGCCACCAGGGGGTCGACGAACTCGCAGATGAACTTCTCGAGCTTTACATGCAGCGGCACGTGCGGGGGAGGATGCTTGAAGCCGGCCAACCCGCAGGCGACCTCGAGGAACTGGTGGAACAGCAGCGGCTCCCCGCCCATGAAGCACATCAGCGACGCGCACAGGTGGTCGACTGCCGCCTCGCTGCACGCAACCCCGTCGAGCCACCGCATGTCTTGCAGGAGCAGGGTGAGCTCCGCTCGGCTCATCTCGTAGAGTTGCGGCCGCGCAGACTGCCCGCAATCACGCAAAGACCCGGCGAACGACTGGAACAGCCGCTCTAGCTTCGCGTGCTCCTGGAGCACCACCCGCTGCACCGCCGGCCGGTAGATCGCGGCCTTGAACGCGCCGGCCTCCTCTTCGCAGCAGAAGAGCAGCACGTGGTAGTCCAGCAGCTCCGCGAAGCAGCCCGCGAGCCCACCGGTTCCAGCGGGGCCGTACTTCCTGCTGAACTTCCCTTCGGCGACGCGCAGCAGGGCCACGATCCAGTCGCTGGGGGTCAGCGCGCACGATTTGGTGTCCCCTTGCTCTGGGTCGGTAACCCGGGGGAAAACCGCCTTGAACAGCTCCCGGAGCGTGCGTCGGGTGTACCCTCCCTCGATGACGCGCGCGTCGATGACCATCCTCCAGAACTCGTTTTCCGACAGCGTCGCGTCGTCGGCGCTCTCGCCCCTCCCCACTGCGTAGCACAGGTACGTGTCGCGCAGCCTCCGGTAGTGCTTCGCACACATCGCCTCCACGTCCGCCACCTCCTCCGCGTTCCCGTCGGAGAGCGCGACGCCGGCGGGGCCGAGCTTTGTGAACTGGTCCAGGTCCCGCAGCTCCGCCGCAGTCCACTCCTCAGCGGGGCCCTGGGTGGAGGGGCCGCGGGAGACTGCCTCGCGCAGCTGCCGCACGAGGGCCTGGGCCGTGCGTTCGTCGTCGAAAAGCGAGGCTGCGACGCGTGGCTCGGCGCCGCCGGCTTCCGCCGCGCGCCCGGTCGAGCCGACAGCCAGGTGGTGCAGCTCCGCCAGGTGCCCGGCTAAGGCGAGGCGCCGTTCCTCGGCTGCCTGCGCGTCGGCTTCGTGCTCGGCGGACGAGGCCGCCATGGCCGCCTTGAGCCCGGCCACCTCGGCCAGGAGGCCGTCGGCCTCCGCGCGCTGCGCGCTCTTGCACGCTTCGAGCGCGCCGATCCGCTGCCGCATGATCTGCTCCTGCTTCAAATTGAACTGCGACTGGTGCTTCTCCCGCTGCTGCGCGTCCGCCAACTCGCGCCTCAGGTTGTCGGCGGTTTCCTGGTTGCGTTTTCAACTTGGCGGCACGAAAAATTAGTATGGCGCTTTCTTTTGTTTGTGCGCACTAGCGGAACTCACCTGCTTTGGTAAGTTTCATGTAGTACGCTGCCAACTACTAATTTTTAGTACCAACAGTGCATTGTTAACACAAAAAAGATAGCTCACTAGTGCATAATAGACTCACTACGCATAAATGATAGTTCACTATGCAGAATAGATGGCAGGTACTGGACAAGAAGACGCAATAATAACCGCACCAGGAGGACCTTGACCTGACCCGGGAGAAACAATACAACTACGAATGGTTCTCTTTTTGCTGAGCGCCTAACAGGTGGTGCAGCTCCGCCAGGTGCCCGGCTAAGGCGAGGCGCCGTTCCTCGGCTGCCTGCGCGTCGGCCTCGTGCCCGGCGGACGAGGCCGCCATGGCCGCCTTGAGCCCGGCCACCTCGGCGGCGAGGCCGTCGGCCTCCGCGCGCTGCGCGCTCTTGCACGCTTCGAGCGCGCCGATCCGCTGCCGCATGATCTGCTCCTGCTTCAAATTGAACTGCGACTGGTGCTTCTCCCGCTGCTGCGCGTCCACCAGCTCGCGCCTCAGGTTGTCGGCGGTTTCCTGGTTCGTGCCGCCAAGTTGAACACGCTGGCGCGTGTTCAACTTGGCGGCACGAAAAGATAGCTCACAATGCATGATAGGTACCGATTATAGATGGCAGGTAGTGGACTAGAAGACGCAAAAATACCCGCGCCCGTAGGAACTTGACTGCTGGGGGGAGAGGAGAGGGGGGGGGGGTCGTTGTATAGGGGGGGGGGGGGGGAATACTCGACGTAGCTGCTTCGACTCCGAATGGAAGGGGGGAAATATAGAGGTAAGGGGCAAATACAATACAAACACGATCTGATTTGTTCTTCGCTTACACCACCGTGTGTCGTTTTCTCACTCAGGACTTTTGACCTGTTGTGTTTGTGTGTTTTGTCGTGTAGGGGTAGACCCGCATGACCTCACGTCCGTTCAACACGTGGTTCGGTAGTTACAGCACTTGGGATCCCTTCTGTTCTCTGTCGTCGAGCATTTCCTTTCAAGCTGGCGCTTATGTCAAACATTTCACCCACAAATGATTACTTTTTGCTGAACGCTTAGAAGGAGGCTAGAGAGGGAGACCCACGACATCGACAAAGTGGGCCATTTTTGTTAGACGATCCCACACACACACACACACACACACACACAGCATTGCCTACACGAACGAAGCCGGAGACGAGGTAGTGCACGATGCAGCGGCGCAAGGCTGCACCCGAATCTTTCAACACGACTTGCGGCACGCGCTGAGGCTGCGGGAGATGGCTCAGCTCGCAGCGCGGCGAGCAGCGGACTTCGGGGGTGTGCAGAACGGGGTAGACCACCAGGCAACCCGGCACCTACTAGAAATGCGGGACTCCCCCCACACCGCGTACGAAGCCGGCATGCTGAAGTCGGTACTTGCGGGGGCCACACCGGCAACCGGGCGAACGGGGTTGGGTGAACGAAACTGCCCGTACTGCGACACACAGGACCGGGAGACGGTAGAGCACTTGTTCTGGATGTGCCCAGCCTGGGAACGAAGTCGATCGAAGCACGGAGACTTGGTAAACGTGCAAAGGAATTGGCCCCCGTGCCTACGCTTGTGCGGGGTGGCCCCAGCTGTACGAGGAGACGAAGCGATCCCCGGGCTGCCGGCAGCTAGGGAAGAAAGGTTGCGTGTACTAAAGCGGCTACACCTTTTCTTCGTCGAGGTCCTAACTCGACGTCAGGAAGCAGACGGCCTGCTTGACAGGTCCGCCAGGCATCACAGGACCGTGGACTACCCGCGTGGGTGGAAGCCATCAGAACCACACAGACTCACGGTCCCTGCCATTGCACCTTCCGCCGTCGGAACGAAGTGGAAATATGGCCAAGAGATGTGGATGGCATTTACCGACTGGCTGCAGCAGACGAAGTGGGCCCCCCCAGGGCACGATGAGCTGGGAACCAGTTTCATCGAACTGGCAGTGGATTTCGAGCTGTACACAGGACGGCGACTCCCTGACCTGAAGAGTAGGTTCTACTCAGCTCCTCCACAAGCACCAACAGGCAAGGCAACGGCAGCCCGCGCTACGTTACCGGCCCGGGAAATGGGAGACAGCAGGCTCCTGGTTTATTTCGATGGCGGGGCGAGAGCGAATGGGACCGCCTTCGCCGTTGCCGGGGCGGGGGCAGTCGTGTACCGCGATGGAGTGAAAGTGGCAGAAGTGGTCCTGCCACTGCCGACCGTGCGCAGCAACAACGTAGCAGAGTACGAAGGACTGCTAGCGGGCCTGCACCTGCTGGGGGATGCAGGCGAAGCGGAAGGAGAGGAATGCACGGTGCGAGGCGACTCGGCGCTGGTTGTCGGGCACCTCGCACGACGCATGGCATGTTCAGAGGAACTGAAGCCGTATCTGACGCGCGCGGCCTTGAAGGTGTCGTCCCTGCAGAGACGGCTGACACTGCACATTGAGCACGTTGCGCGGGAGCTGAACACAGACGCGGACGCGCTCAGCAACGCCGCCATGGACCTGGTGCAACGCCAAAGGCCCACCCGGCAGCAACAAGAGACCATGCTGGCAAACTTCCGTCGGTCCGGTCTAGGAAAAGCGCTCAGCCTCATCGAAATGGGGAAGGCGTATGGGAAGGTGGTTGCACAGCCGTGGTTCTGCGGCCATGAATACTCCACCACCGTTTTGACATCTGTGGGAGGAACGGTTGTGCGGGGTGTTTCGAGGCGTGCACAGTTATTGACCGCGACCGAGGATGTGATCATGAAGATACGCGAACACACACGAGAAAATCGGCCAGACCAACAAGAAAACAGCCCGTTCCCTCCGCACCTGGGATGGGCCGCAACTTTTTTGCCAGAGGAGGCCTATCCGGCAGGGTGGACGCAGGGAAAGCCGGATTGGAAGACGAAGGCTGAAGCGGCAGGAAGAAGCTCAAGCACGGAACCGTGCGAAGGAGCCCCCCCGTTCGAGGCCCCAGAAGGCGCGGTGAATACCTCCCGCCCCGGAGTGGTTTGCTCGCATCACAGGAAGCCGCGATGCAGGGAGTGCGTCAAAAAGCGCCTACCGGCGGAGACCTGCTGTCGCCTCAAGCAGCATCATCACGGATCGGATGGTCTAAGGCCGCGGATGCACTTTTGCACAGCACACAGACTAGGACGCTGCGGCGACTGCGTAGTAGCAAACGAAGCATTAGCCAGCTGCTGCCCGAAGCACCATGCAAACAGAAGAGCGAACAGAGACCCCCACTCCCAGCCCGAGGGTGCATCGGCCGTTACCTAGCCATAAATGAGCGTGGTCGTACTTTCGTAAAGGGAGGCACCACGTTAAAACGGGTCCGCAACACACACACACACACACACACACACACACACACACACACACACACACACACACACACACACACACACACACACACACACACACACACACACACACACACACACACACACACACACACACACACACACACACACACACAGACACAACACACCTCAGCGCTTCCGAGCCTTTTGCAGGCAAGCAAGTCACCCGCTTTCTGCCGCACGACACCGCGCCACGCGCGGAAGAGCAACGCCTTGACGTGCTGCTTCCAGTACTTGGCCACGAGCTCGAGCGCGCCCGCGGTTCTCGTGCGGGCGAGCACCTCCGACTCCAGCGACACGCCTTTGCCCCGCAGCGACGCCAGCAGCATGCGGCATGCTTGGAAGTACGTCTTGTTCCGCAGAAGCGCACCCGCCCGCCGCCTGCACTCGGCCGCATGCTCGGCGCCGTCCCACGGGCCTTCCTCCACAGGCAGGGCGGGCACCGCGGCGTGAGACCGGTCGGAACGGATGGAGTCAGCGCGCGACCCATTCCGCCCCGGCTCGCTGAGTCGCGGCTCCAACGGCGGGCCGCCGGCGGCGTCGACCGCGAGGTACACCATCGAATAGAGGTGGTCCCGCAGGGTCGAGACCGACGGCAGGAGCCCGGGGAATAGCCGGGCAAGCACCGCCAGGTAATCGTCGAGCGCGCAGAGCACCTCCGCGCTGCGGGCGTTCACGGGGGCCCGGGGGGAGGCGCAGGCGGCGATCGAGGCGAGGCGGCTGGAACCGGCGTGTAGGACTCCGGTCACCCATTCGTCGGCGTCGGGGCACTTCGCGACCCATTCCGCGATGACGCCCCACGTGGCGTCGAGCGTGTCGTGCCGCGGTGCGATGCGCGAAACCGTCTTCCCCAGCGTCTCCTGCAGCAACGCGAACGCCCCCGACCGCAGGTGCGCCTCTCCGATCCCCGGATACGCGTCCCCCCACGTGCACGCGAGCGACGGAGGAGTCACCTTCCCGTCGCCCAGCCCGCCCCGCAGCAGCCGCAGGGGCGGGAAAACGCCGGGCGGCGGTTGCTGCCGCGTGCGAGCCGGCGATGGGTCGCGGTCGCGCGTCCGCTTTTGGAGCCGCTTCGCGCGCTTCCGCGCCCGGGCGCCGGCTGCCCAGCTCTTCTGCAGGAGCTCGGCGAAGCCGGCGTCCGCCCGGCGGCTGGGCGCCGGGTCGACGGCGACGTGGGGCAGCACCGGGTGCAGCTTCACGCCGAAGGCCGGCGGCTGCCACGTCTCGCCCGACGCCTCGTAGTCCATGCACGTGAAGCGGTGCGGGAGGAGGCTCCGCGCCGGCTCCCCCCGCCGCGGCTGCAGAGCGGCGGCCTCTCCGCTGCAGTCGCTGATGTCGCCGCCATCCGCATGCTTCGGCAGCCTTTTCGATGCTCGTGATCCTCGTGGCACTTTGAGACTCATGCAAACATCACGTGTGGCGGCCTGGATAGGCGCGTGTGTTGTGATGTGTCGTGTTGTGTATTGTGTTGTATTGTGCTGTGTTGTTGAGTTGTAGTGATCGGGATCCCTCGCTCTCCAATCTGTGAGACTGAAGTCCAATCTTGCTAGATGGGTTCGACTTGCCTTTTCGGTATCCGCAGACCAGCAAGCAGAATACAACACACAAAACCAATAGCAACTTGATTGTTGAGAAGCGGAGAAAACGCAACGAGGAGCACCCACGTGCACAGGGAGCCTTCACTTTGCCCGCACGAATGCTCTTCTCGGTCCCCTCGCCCGTCCAACTCCGTGATCGGGTGATGTTCGGGTGTCGCCTATCCAGTAGCGGGGTCCTTCGCTCTCTGACGCGACGCCTCTCGTTTCCTTTCCGCTCGTTGATCCGCCTGAGGTCCTTAGCTCCATCGATTCGCGGGACGAGGAATTCGCTGGCTCGTTTGGCGTTGGAGCCACTCGTTCGGGGTTGCTGGGGTCCTGCGGGGGTTTCGCTTGGCTACCACGAGATGAAGCGTGGGAGGCTTCTAAGTCAGACCCCAGTGTCAAGTTATGCGTGAGGGTTACGCGCCAGGTCCGCACGACTAGCATCGGGCGAAGGCAGCTTCATTTATTTGTGTGCTTCCTTCAAACCTGTTTTCTTCATCTAACGGAGTGAGTATACTACGCTGCCATCGATCAGTTGTTCTTGACAAATTGCATTTGTTAGACACAAATGGTGGCCACCCCTGGTCTTCGAGACCACGGAAAAATCACCTCCGCTGGTCGCCCAGAGACAGCTTCGGACATACGAAAGTAGAAAAGGCGTGAAATACGCACGTTTGAAGAATCGGGGGAGAAAGAAAAAGCTTTATCTTTTCTTATTTTCTAGGAGTGTTTGCTTTTTTTGGCCACGCGACGAAAATGGCAAACCGCCGTCTTTGTTGCTGGGCAGACGGAAATGGAACAATGGAAACAGCTTTTCTTTTTCTATGTCAGCTTCGGCGCGTTGCTCTTTAGCATGTGTGTGAGCCGGTCTACCCCCTCTTGATAGACCGTGATAGCACGAAGAATACAGCACCGGGCAATTCGATGCAGCTCTAGGGACTAGAGATGGACCTGATAGACCGTGGTGGACCGTGATTCACGGTCCACCACGGTCCACCATGAGCGCCTTCGGCGCGTCAAGTTGGAGTCCTTTACGATTCTGAGCGAACTCCTCGTATCCACTCGCCAAAAGCGAGGTTGGAGGGGTAAAGCAAAAAAACTGACAAACGCAGGCCCCACCGGTTGCCCCCGTTCTGTACCACACGAAGGGGAGAGCCCAACCCAAGGGTGCCGCTCACTTCGGGCAGAAGGGAGCCCCACGCCATCCACTCGCGCACGGTACTAGCGTATCGCCTTGCCGTCCGTCGGCGCACATACAACCCCGAAAGCACGCAATGGGGACACAACACCGCTGCCTCTGCCCGGAAAAGGTCTCCCAAAAATGCAGCGGACCCTGCTGTCCTTCTGCTGCGTCTCAATTACACGTGGGAAGTTCTACGAATCCTAGATTTCTTTCTCTAACTCGTCGAGAGCTCAGACTCAACTATTCTGTAAAAGTGTAAAAATGGGTTTGATAGAATGCTGGATACGGAAGAACTAAGAGCTAAACGGTCACTGGCATAGGCTTCAGCTTCTCTCTCAGCTTTGACAGGTTGGTCAAGGAACGCCAGTTCATAAAGGATTTCGGTGAACCCTCCTAAGTTCTCAGTGGGCCACTTCGGTGAGCAAGACCGACGACACGGGTTGGACCGGCAATGGCAGTCGGCGTCAGATAATGAGTGGGCAAACTTTCACTCCAATCCAGTTGTGTCGGGGCTGGTTCGTTTTCTTTCAAACGGAGCAATCGAGTGGATGGCTTCGGCTATTTATTCCTCTCTCACCGCGATCCACACGTTGCCACCATCCAATCGCGGTACCAACAACAGGGACGGGATGAATTGGGCAAGCTGATGCATAACAAGATGAAGAAAACAGCAGAACAGCAAAAGACCGCATTCAACGAAGCATGTGTTGACTAAATGATTGGACTAGCAGGATTGGACGAGAGGGGGGGTGGTGGGTTGTCGTATGAGCGAACCAAAGGTAGCGGGGGAAGGGCGAAGCCGCGTCTTCGGGGATAATTTTGCTGGAAACAGAATTGGTCAAGCAAGAGTTGCTACGGGGGGGGAATCTTAGTTTAGTGTTTAGGCAGAACATTGCCGCTCATGGGGGGGGGGGGGATGTTCGTTACTTGAGAGCGCGTGGTGCTTGCACCGCCAGAGGCCAAGCTCGTTTTATTTTCTTCTTTTTGACCGGTACCACAGGGACTTATATGGGTCTGAGAGATTTGGCGGGAATTGGAATGTTGCCTTTTGGCAGAAGTTTCCGACGCTTCTCGTCTCACGTTGGACACTGCTGCGTCATGCTCGCCCAGCCAGGTGCCAACTTGGCAGTCAGAACGCGCTGCGGCAAGAAGATCGGGTAAGGGCGTTGGGGCAACAGGGTCTGTTTGTGTTCCAACTGAGAACGTTAGCCCCGAACTAGTTTCCTGGCGCCAGCACCTGCTCCGGTCAATACAAGCCACCACGGAGACAGAGGTCTACGTAATCTAGACTTCTCTGCGATGTTGCATAATTCCCGCACATAGTTCCTGCATGCGTCGATTGGAATGCGAAACCTCTGGGAGCGAGTTGTTGTTTCATGAAGTCGGCTAGAGTGGCAGTCGTAGGTGCGATAACCCGAATATTGGCTGATGCTGCGCTTTCTCTTGAGCTGCTGACACTTCTCCTTCCTGGGCGCACTCGAGCATGCCCAGCAGGTTCTGCATTTGGAGCTAAAAAGCCAGCGAGTGTGCCATCGAATCTCGCCCGCTTCTTCGGTGGCATGGTGCCCTGACTGACCCTGGCCAACACCCAAAAAAAGAACTGCCTGTTCAGAAGATTATCATTTTTTTTTTCCCCGCCCGCCCAAGTTTTTTTTCGGGTAAACAGTAAACTTGGGAGACGGCCCAAGTTTGCTATTCATATATAAGCCCCTGCGGTACCAAGGAAAGCCTGCTACACGGGAGCCAAGCTTCACGTGTTCGGCGGTACTGCAGAGCCACGGGCCTACGGGTCAAGTGGCTACCGATTTCCCAAACTAAAGCATCAAGGCTTGGCGCACCTTGGGGCTTGGCGCTCGCGCTGAAACACAAGCTCGTCGAGACGGTCAGCCGCAGGGCAGAGCGGACGGGGTTGTGGCACTGTGCTGCCTCCGACTCAAGCTTTGCAAAAGCTGTGGTTGACCGTCACGTTCCTGGACCAGGAGCGGCCTTTTTCTCTTTTTCTCTTTCTCTTCTCTTTTTGCCCGGCTGTGGCCGCCGACACAAGAAGGCAGCGACCTTTTTATTTCTTTCTTTGTTTTGTGACTCCGAAGACACCGTCCATGCCTTGGGGTGGGAGCGTGAAAAGACCGCCTTCCTCCGGAGTCGCCGCGAATACGTCTGGTTCCCGATGACTGCATGTCAAGACCTCGTTCGCAAATGGACTCAACTCGACATCGGGTACGGATAGCGCGCGCCATCGGAACTGGAGGAGGATCATATCCTTTCTTTCTTCTCCAGAGAGAGGACGGTGATGCTTTCCGATGACAGCGCGGCTTCCCGTGAAAAGCCTTGAGCCACGCTTTGCGAGCTCATGGTGCTGCACTGTAGTAGGTCTGCTCCGAACTGCGGGACTGAGGGACTGGCCCTCTTTTTTTTTGGGGGAAAATCGTAGTTTAATGTTTAGGCAGAGCACTGCCTCTCATGCATGGTTGATGCTAGCATCAAGTCTTCTTCGAGGAAGATGTCGTCTAGGAAAGGGATGCAAATAGAAAGTGGTAAAAAGGGGAGTGTACGGCTCCCAAAGTGGGGTATGAAACCTTGAGGGACTAGCCCCCGGTGTTTTTTTCACCGCGGTGTTGTGTGCACCTCGTTCTTCGTCTCGGGGGGGGTCGTTGTATAGTTGTCTGGCTTTTAAGGGGGGGGAAGGACATTTCTGTGTTGCATGCAAGCGTGTTGCGCGGCATCGGTGTGACAAAACATCACAACCGTGACCTGCGGCAATGCCCTCTCCGCACCGGACGTTTCGAGACCCTCGGGAAGGGTACGCAAGAGGACCCCCCGGGAAAATACTCGAGGGACTGCCTTGTGCTAATTTCGACGGAGGCTGTTGTTGTTGAACACGTACGCCCGCCACTGAACCCAGATTTACCTGTGTTTCGTGTGGGCTACAGCACATTTACCTTCTTCGAGATTTTGCAACTGGCAGTCTCCTCAAGTATTTTCTACAAAGCAGGTGCTTATACAAAAATAAGAGCTCGTCACTCGCACAACCGCGGCTGATACAACCTTGCCCTGAGTAACTCACGCATTCCTCTAGACTGGGTTCTGGCTTAGAGGCGTTCAGCCATGATCCATCCAGTGGTAGCATCACGGCACTGTCCGATCGAACAACCGTAGATACCAGGGACTAGAAACGGGAGTTCCTCTCGTACTACCCCGTATTGCTGTCGGAATGCGCTGGCCCGATGGGCTCTCTCTCCATCAGTAGGGTAAAACCAACCTGTCTCACGACGGTCTGAAGCCAGAAAGCTGCTAATCTTGCTGCTGACCACATGAAGCAAGCTACTTTGTTTCTCTGGACGGATTGGAGCGGCAAACCTGTCGTTCGGATTATTATTAGTCTTCAAAGAAACAAGTTTATTTTCCTTCAAAAAAAAATCCCGTTTACTTCTCTGGACCCAGGAAAGACCGTCCGGCGCCGCGCAGTGAGCGGACGCGGGCGGACCCGCGGTCTCATCGCCGACGTATAATGCTTAGACAGGACACTGCCTCCCATGCATGATTGCTGCCAGCACCAAGTCTTCTCGGGAGGGGAAATATATCGATCGTCGTCGACGTCGAACGCGTCGATGAGGTTGATGACGATCGCGACACTGCCGAAGAAGCACCCCAACGCGAACGTGACGTGCGCCCACTTCGTCAGAGCGGTGCCGAACCACCCGTGCTCCTCGCCACTTTCTCGATTCAAACCGATTCAACTCGATCAACGATAATCAGCAAGCCAATCATCATCGAATCGAGAGTCGAAAGCAGTCTGAGAGATTAGATTTTCAAGCGACACTCAACTGCTGATGGGCATGGGCGAACCCAGCCCGCTAATGCGTTCGACGACCTGATGCGTCTCATGCTTCTGCAATTCCCATTGACTATCGCGTCTGGCCGCGGTCTTCATCGTTCCCAGAGCCAAGACATCCACCGATAAGTGCAATTGATGTCACCCTCGATCAACCGCGGTACAGGTAGATGCACTGCGCTGCGGGGATCAAGAACGCAGCAGCTGTCAGCCCACCCCGGTCAGACCCAGCACGATGCCCACACCCTCGATCAACATCGCGATTGACGGAACCATGCCAAAAATCCTTCGTATGGTTGGAGGAAGGGGGGGATTGCAAGAACGTGCTTGGAATGGGTATGTGCTCAACACCGGAGGAAGGGGGGGGGGGGGGAATATTAGCTTAATGCTCAGACAGAACACTGCCTCCCATGCATGATTGCGGCCAGCACCAAGTCTTCTTAAGGGGGGGGGGAGACTTTTTCTCCTCGCCCGCTCACGCTGGCCGGCTTTCAGTACGGGCATTCGTCAGGGGAGGCAGGGTCGGGGAAGTAGGTGGAGGTGTTCGTGCAGCAGCGCTGGGCGCCGCACATGCGGGACCACACGCATTCGATGTCGTCGTCGTCGCCGTCGAACGCGTCGATGAGGTTGATGACGATCGCGACGCTGCCGAAGAAGCACCCCAACGCGAACGTGACGTGCGCCCACTTCGTCAGAGCGGTGCCGAACCACCCGTGCTCCTCCCTGTACAGGTAGATGTACAGCGCTGCGGGGATCAAGAACGCGGCAGCTGTCAGCCCGCTCGCCCCGGTTAGACCCAGCACGATGCTCACGTCCTCGATCAGAATCGCGATTCCGAAAGTGAACCCCAAGAAAACCAGCACCCACACGATCCGCCTCCCCCACAGGTCGATTTCCCTCCTCGGGAAGAACATCCTGTCCAGCGCGGTGACGCACGGTGCGCACATCATCGGGTACCCAGCCATCACCGACACGGCGACGCCAATCCTCCCAATGGTGACCTCCGTCTCGTCGGCCTCGTGGTTAAGCAGCACGTTGCCCTCCACTTTGTTGTAAAAGGCGCGGTACCCGAAGTAACCGACGACTGCATACACCGCCCAGCAGAGCGTCAGCGATGCCCAAATCCATGTTTTCACCCTCCTGGGGGTCGGGTTGTCGAGCTCGCCGAACATGGTCACGACCTGGATGTGCGGCGCGAACGCGAAGGTCATGATGGAGATCGACCGGAAGATGGAAGTCGTGAGCCGGAAGGTGAGGAAGTCTTCGTCGTCGCTCGGCTTCTCGTCCCACTTCTCGCCGCTCTTCACGACGACGATCACCGTCAGGTACAGCATCGACACCACCGCCAGCATCGACACGTGGCGCAGGGCGTTGAGCGTCGGCATGATGCAGAGCAAGAACTCGAGCGCCAGCGAGAAGTAAATCGGCACCTCCCGCTGGGTCCACGCGTTGCAGTAGTCGGCCGGCTCGTCTCCGATCCAGTACGCGATGGGAGGCGAGAGCAGATCTCCGATGAGCTGGAAGTACGCAATCCCGATCCCCGCAGTGGAAATCACGATGATGATTTGCACAATCAACTTCCCCTTGTTCCCGAAGGCGTGATACATGATCCCGCCGTATGTGATGTTTGTGTGGTTCGGATTCACCTTCCGCGCCGCCTCGCAAAGCATCACAGCTGAAACGCACATCAACACGTAGATCAAAGTCAGGATGATGAGTCCGAGCAAGACGCCGACGTTCGAGAATGCGAACGGCATCGACAGCGTTCCTGCCCCGAGGCACACGTTGCACAAGTTGAAGACGTTCGCGAGCAACGACGCCTTCGTCTTCGGGTAGCCTTCGATCAACTGCGAGCTCTCGCCCAGCTCCGGCTCCACGTCCATCGGGACAACCCGCTCGCTCGTAGGATCCTTCCCGCCGAACAGCATCCAGTACCACTTGTACCCAGAGCTCCGCGTTCCCTCCGCCTTGTCGACCGACATCTGCTCGCGAGCTTGCTGCTCAGTCTCGAAGCGACCCATCTTTTCCTGGCCTGTATATCGGGTTCCTTTCCGCCCCGGCCAGCCTGCCGAAATGGGTTTTGCTGAACCGAGACTGATGTTCGTCTCGTAGAAAAGAAATCTTAGCTTGAGTGAGGGTTGCTGAGTGGACAAGCCTTTCGGGAGGTCGTTTGTGCTGGAGGGAAAGACTTGTGATTTGAGACTGGAATTTGTGTTCGAAGCAAGTTTCTCCGGAGGCTGCGCCGTACTCGTGCGCGACGGCCAACCTTCTTTCGTATCCAAGTGGCCCTGAATCAGTCTGCGACTGTCCGACAGCGAAGTCTGCATGTTGCTTGGATGCTCGCATTCTATGCGTACGCTTCCGTTTTGGCCGGCCGGAGTGCACGTGGATCGCCGGCGAGCCATCCATCTATCCGAAGAACGCGGTCTCACGAGTGTAACCGTGAATGTAAGGATCGGGGCGCTTCCGAGTTCTCGCTGTGTGTTGTGAATGACCCTGCGGCATGCATGATTTACTGTTTCTGCTAACGCGAGCGGTTCGCACACGCACCGGCGCTGCGCAATGTCCTTGCAATTCCGGCACGGGAGGAATTTCAAACAGAGCATCGATCGTGTTAAGTGATCTTTGCACCGCCACATCTCGATTCAAACCGATTCCACTCGATCAACGATAATCAGCAAGCCGATCATCATCGAATCAAGAGTCGAACGCAGTCTGCGAGATTAGATTTTCAAGCGACACTCAACTGCTGATGGGCATGGGCGAACCCAGCCCGCTAATGCGTTCGACGACCTGACCAGTCTCAACCGTTTTGCGCAATTTTCGGGGAGAAGCCGCCTGCGCGTCCTGGTTGCACGTACAAAAAATGACGACAGAGAGGGGAAGCAAAACAAGTCGATCGGGTTCTTGGAAATCTCCGGGGGGAGCACAAGTTAGCCGTCAGTCCGTCGGAAAGTATGTGACCACGAGTGCACGACTTTTTCCGACTGGCCACAGGCGGGCCTTCTTTACGCGGGGACATTTTATTCTTGCGTTACCATCGGTCATAAGGTCCCAAGGGAAATTCTTTCTGTTCTTTTCGCATGAAAACGAATGCCACGCGCGAGCTGACCGAACACGCAGTTCACACCTTGCACACCCACGCTACTCGGTTGCTCTCACCCCACCTTATTGGCTGTCTGAGATCTTACCAGCCGGGACTTTGGCTGGTGTGTATGCTCACGGTTTGACTGTCTCATGCTGACACTGGCGGTCGTAAAGGCCGGTCTGTCCAATTCGATTGGACTCGAATCACTGCAAGCAGGTTCAGTTTCAGCCTACATTCCGCTTGTATGCCACACAGTGTCCACCCACTTTTCTCGCACTGCCGGCTAATATAACTGTTTGGAATTGAGCTCGGGCGTCTCAGTTTGTCTAGCCCGATGCAAGTGATTGAGTGAGCAACAAAGAATTGTGCGGAAAACAACAAGAACCCCAGTCTTCTGAGTCGGTGGTGTACAGTGGAAGGAGATGGGATGCTGTCAACCCTAGAGATAATCGGGGGGGTCATTTCTTTTGTGGGAAGAGCAGGGAATTTTCTTGCCCCTCTGACCGAATAACTGCTTCTGCCTCACGGTTTCAACAGCACTGTTGAAGAGACTCCGCGGTTGTTTGGAGCCTCGACGGATGAACTTGTGCACGCCCTTTGATTTTTCAGAAACTGGGGCTGCATCTCCACTGAAAGTGGGTGTCCTATGTTCACTCCATCTTCTGTGGCTGGAATTAACCGTGTAGCACCGAGCTGGGTCGAAGCAGGCAACGATTTCCTTGCAGAAGAGATACGCGAACTTTTAGACTGTTTTGTTTGAGAAAGAGATGTGAAAACGGGTTTTTGCCTAGAGGCTTTTCGTGTTATTCTGCAGATGCTTTGGGCTATCTTTGTGTCTTTGCTTTCAGTTGTCTTCTTAACCATGGTTAAGTGCGCAAATGGTGTCAGCCGAAGCTGGTAAAGCTTCGGCGCCGCCCACGTTATGTTTGTTTAGCATTGAGTTCTTTTAAGTACATGAACCACATGTTTAGCAGCGGCTTTGTTTGAGAAAGAGAACCGATTCCGTAGTACAACGAAGTGAGCAGCGAAAGGTGCACTTTTGTACTTGAGTCCACCTTCTACAGACGGATGAGGTGGGGGTTTGCCGGGGTGCAGATCATTTTTTATTGGAAGGCTTCGTGACACAGATAACATTGTGTAACTCCAACACCCTGGAGGGCGTTAGTGTCGCCGATCCTTTTTTACAGTGAAAGTTCGCTAGAGCCTTATCGGGCGGTTCTGCACCCCAGAGGGCGTTAGTGTTGCCAACATCATTTCCGACGCTTCGACAACAACAACAACAGCAACAACATGTCCCCACCTTCCGTAAAGGATGAAGCTTCTTGTTTTTAGTGAGCACCATGATTGCGAAATACACAAGGCGGCCGCCAGCTGAAAATCACAAACGAGATGCCAACGCCTCCGTCGAAATATGCACCGCCGGGTAACCCGTTCAAGTAATTCATTCGTGCCCGGTTTCCTGTTTTTTTCCTTTGGCAGACAGGGTCATTTCCACGCCACCCTCTTTATTTTCCGCGCACCACACCGCGCACAACACAACGCAAGAAGACGCCCTCTTTGCCTCAGACGGCTACGGATTTTTGGAGTAAAAAGTTCGCTTGTGGATCCAGGATTTCAGAATCTTCGGGTGACCGTCATCTTTCTCAAGAAGAGAACATGTTTGGGTATTTTTAGCGTTATTTGTGGATTAGATTTTTAGTGCGAGTACCGGTAGTAGGTCAAACATCCATGGGGTACTTGAGCTCTGATATCCTGCTCCCGAACGAACATGGTTCAGGTTTCGTCGTACTGGCGGTTCGGTACCCACAGCTGTTCGCCTTCCGACGGGGTTGTTTTCTCTAGCAAACGGTGCTCGGGTACGCTCCGTCTGCAGATGCACGCGTGGATTGGTTCCAGCCAGTCGCCAATGCGCCAGAGGTCGTCATTACTTCTTTCGGGCGAGACCGTGCTACGCCCGAGGACGACGGCACCGCGCAGTCAAAACGAAATAATTGCCAACGCGTGGTAAAGGGTGGTAAAGGGTGGTAAAGGGCGAGGGGGCTATAAATTTCGTCGAGGTGCATTTTTTACGACTGTTTCGTGCTTGAAGAAGCCGGTGTTTTTGAGTCTCCGGTTGACACGGGAGGCAGGATGGTTCGTTAAAGACGTTCGGTCAGAGCCTGGGTACCAAAGGGCAGGTTAAGCAGGGTTTGGGTGGTCTCCGTTGGTTGGTTCGTTGGGAAAGAAGTGTGAAAACGGGTTTTGCCTAGAGGCTTTTCGTGTGCTTTTAGCTATCTTTGTGTCTGTGCTTTCAGTCGTCTTCTTAACCATGGTTAAGTGCGCAAATGGTGTCAGCCGAAGCTGGTAAAGCTTCGGCGCCGCCCACGTTAAGTTTGTTTAGCATTGAGTTCTTTTAAGTACATGAACCACGTGGATTAGCATGCACTGCCTTGAAAGTCAGGTTATCGGATGACGTCGTCACCTGCCATTGCGTCGTCAAGCATTGAGTTCTTTTGTAAGTACATGAACCACATGGTTGCGGCTGCCAAACATCCCGTGGCACCGCGCAAGGTGGTAAAACGCTCTTTTGTTTTCTTTTCGATTGCTCTTGATGGGACATGCAGGCCTGATATGCAAGAATGGAAAGGAGACGGGGGGGAAAGGAAAAGGGTTGTGCCCTGCGAAGGGATCGGGCACCAATTCACAAGCGTCTTAAACCTATTCCGACCAACCGGGCATACACTACCTTTTAAGAAGGCCGCGGAAGTCGGCTGAGCCGGGAGCTACCGGAGAAGGTGTGTATGTGCTTAGGTATTACAACCTGGTTCGATTGCGGGATAATAAAACCTCGGGGATAAAAGACTGCGTGTTTTTCCCGTTCAAAGTAGTTAGCGCCGTCGGTGCTGGCACCGTTGTACTTGGCCTGCGCCGTGTCCTTTCCCGGTGTATACCGCGCGTCGTAGGTGAGTCCCGGGTCGGGGAGACCGAGAACGAGCTGACGGCACAGAATCTTCCAAAAGTCGACCTGGAGGTCTTGGCTGCTGTCAGAGGGTCATACTATCGTGCATGCCTACTCACAGATTTTTTGATATACCTAGGCCCCGTGCATAAGCTGGATAGCCAAACCCCCTTGATTAAGATGGATAACGGGCGAGTATGCCAATCCATCTTAAACACGAGGGTGAGGTACCCCTATGCAAAGTGACTACACGGTAGTCTACAGTGCCCCCGTGTTGAAGATGGATACCCCCCTTGATTAAGATGGATACCGCCAAAACCCGAGTTGGTTATCCATCTTATGCACGGGGGGGGCTAGGTATATATATATTTTACCCGCGCGAAAAAGGGCTTTTTCGAGGCGGTGCTTAGAATGGCAGGTCTCAGTGGGAGTAAGCCGTGAAGAAGTACGGGCTCTGGGTCCAGCCGGCCACCAGGATCCCGCAGTCGCTCAGGGATTTGCCGGGCGTTCCGTGGCAGGCCGTGCCGTTGTAGTGGGAGCCGTCGGTGCTGGTACCGTTGTACTTGACCTGCACCGTGTCCTTGCCCGATGTGTACTGAGCGTCGTAGGTGAGCCGGGTTGGGGAGACCGAGAACGAGTGGATCGACTTGAATGCGTCCCCGTTCGTCGCCGGCGGCAGCTCGTGCGCACGGTAGGCGCCGCCGTCCCACACGAGCTCGACGAAATTGTTGTTCTCGGCGGCGCCGAACGGGAGCACCAGCTGCACCTGCTGCACGGCCTCGACGGCGGCGGACACGTTCTTGAGGGACGACGTGATGCTTTGGGCGAGATCCACGCACAGGTCCGGGGTGTCGAAGCACCCGAGGGCGCCTTTTTCAGGGTTCGAGTAGCTGAGGACCGACGCGACGTTAGCGACGCTGGTCACGTAGCCGGACTTGATGGTAGCATACAGGTCGCTCGACTCGTTCCAAGGCACAGCGTACGAGCTGTACAAGGGGTAGAAATTCTGCGCGTAATACTCAGCCTCGGCCAACGCAGCTGCGAGCGACTGCCTTGCCTGCGTCACATCAGCCGTGACCCAAGTCGGCGTCGTCGCGACACCTACGTACGAAGCCGGCTGGTACGTGTAGAACCCATCTCCCAGGAACGCGAGCCCCTCTGCAGTGTTGAAGTTGAACTGAGTTGAAAAATCGGTAGTGGCGTAGTTTAAGAGACCGTTCGCGGCGTCCTGACACGCGGTCATGTCGGTGAACTGGCATTCAAGCACGTAGTAGTTCCCCGCCGGGTCCTTCGACAGGATCTGCGTGAGGTTGTTCGGGCTCCCGCCGATCTGATACGCGCCCATGACCACCTTTCCGGTCAAGTGCTTCTCCTCCGAAATCTTCTGCACCGCGGCGGTCGCGGTGACGATGTCCTCCACGCCGGTAACCGACTCGCTGAACACCGTCTTCTGCTCCCCGTCGGCCAGCACGACGTTGATCGCCATCAGCAACAGGGCCCCGCCTTCGTACGATGTCAGGTAGTTGTCCCCGCAGACGACGCGGAAGTTGGGGTTCGAGCCGTTTCCGTACATTTGGCCGCCGAACGACGACAACGCGTTGTCGCTCGTCCCGTTAAGCTGCACGTTCACCCGCGCAGAAGAGTACTGGTAGTAGTTCAGGGACATCGAGTACTCGGTGTCCATGACCGACCGCAGGTAGCTAGCTTCCGCGCCAATCTTGAACACGCCCACGCCGAAGCCGACTTTGACCTCCCGGCGGATCGAAGTCTGGAGCTCATCGAAGCTCGAAGCAGTTTGAAGGCCGATGTGCGACTCTCCGCCGTTGACGGAGCTGATGTACGATGCGTAGCACGCCTCCGACGCTATCTGCTGCGTGTCGTTGGCGTACCCGAATCCTGCCATGTCGTACGTGACCGTGGCGACGGCTGCGAGAGCGGCAATGGTCGGCAGCATCGTGTTGTTCGGGGGGTTTATCTTATTTTTTGCTGCTTTTTTTTTTAGAGTTAAAGTAAATGTCTGCAAGTTCACTTCGAGAGGTGTATAGTCTCCGGGTGACCAGTGTCGAAAAGGTTCCTTCAAGGTATCGTGTATGATTAGTGTGCACGTGTCTTCGTTGCCTATGATTGACTACAAGACTTTTTGTCACTTCTAATTTCTCCCTATTGGAGTCGCGGTTATGGGCCAATACTGTCGACCCGACCCCGCATTCAAGGTCGGTGGCCTGTCGGAGGCCCAGGATATTCAATCCATATCGCGAAACACAGGAAACGCCGGTTCCCGTCCTCCGTCGGCCAGCTGATGTTGCTGGTGGCGTACAGTCACGCGCCCAGGTCGCCGAGGATCGGTCCTGAAGACCGTGTTCGAGCAAGCGTTTACTCTTATGCTCCACGCGAGATTCTGTTCCCTGGGACACCTGCACTAACCGGAAGCAACACCTCCGTCCACCCGTCTTCATCTGTAGCCTCTGTGAGGATCAATGTAAGCCAGTCTATCGATTTCTTCTGGAATTGCATCGAATTGCCTGCCGCTGTTCAAATTGTCACGGACCACGATCCATCAGATGCACCTCTATTCCCTGACCTGTACGCGTGCAGGTTAAACTGCTACCGACATGATTCCACAAAGTTTGAGTGCCGTGCCCAGGTGGCACAGGCGAGTGAAAGCCACCGAGAGCGCGGCTCGGGTATCAAACGGAAAGGAATGCGTAGTTTTGTTTTATACTTTTACACAGCGGCTGCCGGGAATAGACGTTTTCTTGTACACAGCGCGCTTTCGCTGGTGAATATCAACACGTAAGAGCTAGAAGAGCTAGAAATTTTCCGAAAGGGTTCCCTGTATTTTCTGAATACGTTGGCAGCGGAGTACCTAATCTTGACTGGGAACGGAAGGAGTCAGAGAAGAGGAAACTCGCTTAAAGGGGCGCTGGAGAATTTTTCGTCAAAGGTGGGTGGAAGACCCAACGAACCATTTCGTAGCTGGTCAAGCGGATGCTACAAGGCATCGGGGAAAGCACGTAGATTAAGGAATCGCGAGTCTGCTGGGTGTGGAGACTGCGGCAAGCTGTGACTCGGACGATTGCAAAGTCCCGCTAAAAGGTACCTAAAAACCGTTCCTGCTCGACACAACCCCTCCCAGGTGATCTACGAGACTTGCCCCTACGTTGGGACGCTGAAACCTTCGCTCCTACTACGGTACTCGAAAAGACACTCTCCTTAGGCAAATGGGTCCGGGAAGGTCATCGTTACAGCGTAGAAGATGAACGAAGCGGATTCCTATACAGGAACGTGTTTGTTCTACTCGTTCCGATGTCGGGAAGACTGGTAAACGAGCAGGGACTGCACTTGGTGGGTGTGATCAGATGCCAGTTTTGCTGGGCTTGTGCCGGGTTCTTGCCGGGTTGTTCGAAGAAGAGGCAAACTGCCGGACGGCAGCCACCGGAAACGAAAGCTTCGACGACGCAGCACCCGTCGTCAGAGGCCGACCCGCTTCCGCTCCGAACCGAACCTTCGGTTCCCCCCACCCGGTCGAGAGCGCCAGACCGCAGCCTGGACACCTCATACCCCAACAGCAGCATTACTGTAGGGTGCGTCCCCCGAACTATTCTTCTGGGTCCTCTGCTTGGTCGGTGAACGGGTCCGGGAACAGCATCGTTGCAGTAGAAGATGCAGGAATCGTCTTTGTACCGCTCCACCAACAGCCCGCCAGACCGCAGCCTGGACAGCATCTCGTTGCAGCGTAGAGGATGAAGGATTCATCTTTGTACGCTCCAACAGCCCTGCCGCGAAGGCAACCAGCAGAAACGCGAAGACGAGGCGAACCGCCGGACGGCAGCTACCGGAAAGGAAAGCTTCGACGACGCGGCACCCGTCGTCAGAGGCACGACCCGCTTCCGCCTCCGAACCGAACCTTCGGTTCCCTCCACCCGGTCGAGAGCGCAGACCGCAGCCTGGACACTTCCGCCCACACCGTGTGCAGGGCCTCCCGCGACTCGTCGTCGGACAGCCCCAACGCGAGCAAGGTGTTCAGGTCGGCCGCCAGCAGCTCGTCGAAGCAGACACCGGAGGCCACTCGGTCTTCCGATATTTTCAGAGGCCGCACTTCGGTGAACGGCAGAGTTTTCCCGCGGACAGCATCATTGCAGTGTAGAGGAGGAAGGAATCGTCTTTGTACCGCTCCACAAACAGCCCTGTCGCGAAGGCAAGGAGTAGAGTGTGTCACCTGTGATATTCTACTCTTCTGGTCTGGGTCCGCTGCTTGCTCGGCGAACGGGTCCGGGAACAGCATCGTTGCAGCGTAAAGGAGGAAGGAATCGTCCTCGTACCGCTCCACCAACAGCCCTGCCGCGAAGGCAACCAGCAGGAACACGACTCACACCGCGGCGACAGCTGCGTTCGAAGACGAGGCGAACCGCCGGACGGCAGCTACCGGAATGGAAAGCTTCGACGACGCGGCACCCGTCGTCAGAGGCGTGACCCGCTTCCGCCGCCGAACCGAACCTTGGTCCCTTCCACCCGGTCGAGAGCGCCAGACCGCAGCCTGAACACTTCCGCCCACACCGTGTGCAACACGTGCTCGAACGCCTTCTCAAAACCCCAACAGCATCATTGCTGTAAGGTGTGTCACCTGAGACATTCTACTCTTCTGGGTCCGCTGCTTGCTCGGCAAACGGGTCCGGGAACAGCATCGTTGCAGCGTAGAGGAGGAAGGAATCGTCCTTGTACCGCTCCACCAACAGCCCTGCCGCGAAGGCAAGCAGCAGGAACACGACACACACCGCGGCGACAGCCGCGTTCGAAGACGAGGCGAACCGCCGGACGGCAGCCACCGGAAAGGAAAGCTTCGACGACGCGGCCGTCGTGAGAGGCGCAACCCGCTTCCGCCGCCGAACCGAACCTTCGGTCCCCTCCACCCGGTCGAGAGCGCCAGACCGCAGCCTGGACACTTCCGCCCACACCGTGTGCAGGGCTTCCCGCAACGCCTGCGCGTCGTCGTCGGACAGCCCCAGCGCCAGCAAAGTGTTCAGGTCGGCCGCCAGCAGCTCGTCGAAGCAGACCCCGGAAGGCACCCGGTCTTCCGATATTTTCAGAGGCCGCGCTTCGGTGAACGGCAGAGTTCCGCCGCGGAGAAGCTCCGTCCGATACTTGGAGACGGTCTCGTAAAAGAGCCGCCAGGCTGGGGACAGGTAATCGAGAGCCCCGACGCCCGTCGCAGTCGCCGTGCGGACGCCGACGCCGGCGACCGCAAGCAAATACGCGCAGTGGTAGTTGTCGACCCGCAGGGGCATCTTCCCCGCGAGGACCCGCTGCGTCTTCGTGTCGAGCGCGCAGTGCAGCGCGGTGCTGCCGTCCGCGTCGCGGATGTCGAGGTTCGCCGCGACGCCCAGCAGCAAGCGCACGGAACGCGTCATTCCTGCGTGGGTGTGGGTTTTTCGAGTGGGTAACGGCTGATTCTGTTACACGCTAACGCAGGTGTCCTAAGGCACGCTCAGCGGGAGCACAAATCTCGCGTAGAGCATATGTGCGGCTACAAGGCCCTCTCTGCACGGTTCTCGAGTCGACTCTGCCGTCCGAAACTGTCAGGCTGACGCTGAAAGCGCCTGTGAAAGAGCTCGACAGCGAGATTAAGGGCATTTTGTGGCCATGCAACAATCCTGAAGGCAGTATGAGCTGTCGGGATGGTCAACGACTGCCCCCGGCTAAGGGTAAAAGCTTGCTCGATGCAAACTATTTTCATTCTAAGTCAAACGGTACGCGATCTTCAGTACAGAACAAGGCCTCTCAAGACGGGTGCTTGCCGCTAAACAGGCCTCTAAACTTCTTCGGGGAGGTGCCGGGAAAGGAAGAAAACAGGGGCGAAGAGAGTTCCACAACCCGTGGCGAGCGCCCGAGAGAAGGGTGCAAATTGCGAAGAGTATATGTGCCGCCTATGTCTTCCGGGTGGCCAAGTGCAATGATAGGGGAAAATGTTTCTTGGGTTTGAAGAGCGCGTGGTGCTTGCACCACTGAGGCCAGGTTATTTAACCGCGGATTTAGTGAAGGATTGTTCAGGAAACGGTCGCGAGCGAAACCCGACCAGGTAACGACCATTTCACTGTCTTCTTTGTTTTGTGATGCGAACATCACGAGGTGCTGTCCGAAGAGGGGGGGGGTCGTTGTTATTGGTGCTGGTTTTGAGGGGATAAGGGAAAGGTAAGCAATCTTTTTGCGGTGGCCTCCGGTCTGGTAGTTCGTGCTACCTCCGTTCTTTTACGCGGAAGAGGGGGGGGGAGCTATTCCTTCTTGGCCGAAAGGGGGGCGGAGTGTACCAGTGCTGCTTGCCATCATGAGCGGCGTTTTCCCGTCGTCAGCCTGCGTGTCGGTGTCGGCGTCTGCTTCGAGGAGGTATCGAATGGCGTCGTACCGACCGGCAAAGGCAGCGCAGTGCAGCGGCGTCCAGCCGTTGGGGCCCCGGTGGTGCAGGGGCCCCGTGCGGAGGAGGATGGCCAGGCAGTCTGCCCTGCCTGAGAGGATGGCCGCCAGGTGCATGGCTGTGTAACCTTCCACGAATCGGTTTCCCTCCGCCGGTGCGATCACGACGTCGTGCCTCGCGGCCGCGTCCGCAAGCACCTGCACGACGTCCGTCCAGCCGTGCTTGACGGCTAGCAGGAGCGACGACATCCCGGTCTTCGGGCACACCTTGTCGATCGACACCTCTTTGCTCCCCAGCAGCTCCTTCACCAGCGCGAGGTCGCCGCTTCGGCACGCGGCCCACATCGTCTCCTGCCCCCGGCCGGCAGGCCAGCTCATTTTCTCAATTGGGAATTCTGCCTTTGTTCTTCTGGTTCCTAGGTTTACAGCGAGGTTCCCCTTGTCTTTCTTGTGAGGAGTGTTCCGACTTTGAGAATCAAAACGCGGATCGAATATTGGCCAGCCCCAAGAACCCACCGTGGCTTTGAATCCGGATCGAGGATCTGGGCACCTGCGCGACGTCCGTCCAGCCGTGGCGACATCGCGGTCGTCGGGCACACCTTGTCGATCGACACCTCTTTGCTCCCCAGCAGCTCTTTCACCAGCGCAAGGTCGCGCTTCGGCACGCAGCCCACATCGTCTCCTGCCCCCGGCCGTCACGCCAGCTCATTTCGAATATTGGCCAGCCCCAAGAATCCACCGTGGCTTTGAATCCGGATCGAGGATCTGGGCCCTGGTCCGAACCACTAAAAAAGCACCTGCGCGACGTCCGTCCAGCCGTGCTTGACGGCGGCGACATCGCGGTCGTCGGGCACACCTTGTCGATCGACACCTCTTTGCTTCGGCACGCGGCCCACATCGTCTCCTGCCCCCGGCCGGCAGGCCAGCTCACTTTCTCAATTGGGAAGTCTGCCTTTGGTCTTCCGACTTTGTGAACCAAAACACGGATCGAATATTGAGCAACCCCAGAAACCCACAAATGTGACTTTGAATCCGGATCGACCCAGTGTATGTGACCACTAAGAAATTGGGGACTGTGCTGCCGACCATATCGGTTGCTTTTCTGCCGTATCGCGCCGTTGCAACGAAACGTTCCAGAAGGGGGAAAACGGCCCAAAAAGGCGTTGTACACGCAGCAAGGCGCGCTTGGTGACCGCCCGCGGCCGCATCGAGCTGCGTTCGCTCACCCAACTGATTGTAAGTTTGTTGCATTAGTGTGTTTGTCAGGCCTTCGACTATCCTGAGCAACCACCTGATGTCCGGGATAGGGCGGGGGTAAGCAGTGGGACGGCACCCTCATAACGGCGCGAGCTCCTCTCCCGCGCTTGCAAAAAAAAACGGATCAGGCGCTTCCTTTGTTGCGCACGTACGGTTACTTTGCCTGACTCTCAAGTGGACTTTGTTTGTGCGCACTTCAAACCTGTTTTTTGTTCATCTAACCGGAGTGGGGGCAGTACGCTGCCATCGATCGGTTTTTGTTCTTGACAAATTGCATTTGTTACACACCAACCGGACTCAACGATGTTTTCCCGAACAGACCCGCAAGCGCACGTGTGGCCGCGCCACACGTGAGCTGCCGTGGTACCCTCCCCCGGCGCTCTGCAGTGCCCGGGACCATGATGACTCCACATCATTCTTCTCCGGTGCGGTTTCTCGGGTGAAACAGAGCAAGGAGAACCCGCCTGTCTGCCGAGAGCAAGGACAATGCTCAAGGAGAGCTTCGCCGACGATAGTCGCCTGTCAATACTCCGGATTGCTGTCGACGACCATCCTACCCGTATACGATTTTTGTCTGTCTGAGGTAGCATTGAGTACAGCAGGTCACAAGGTGTACACGAGGCAGCACGACGCGGGTTCCAGGCACTGCCGCCGCGGGTCTTCAAGGGGACAAACACCATGTCACCCAGCTGGCCCCGCGAGAGGGCGAACGGCGGCACGGTGGGTGCCGTTTAACGTAGGGCCCGACTGCGCGGCAGCCCAAGCGGCTGCGCGCACTAGTTGGCTCCGTACTCACTACGCCGGACTCTTGTTGCATGCATTGTCCTCGACAGAGTGATTCGATGCCTCTCGTTTCACTTTCATCATCTTCAGATACGGTTGTGGCATGCTCTTGCCGCCCGACACCGGGCAATGCGCGTCGCAGTCGTTGGGTGGGCAGTTGCATTCGTCGTTTTGCCATGCCATTGACACGGAGCGAACCGATGCCTCGTATTCTCTCTCCGACTGTGTCAAGTTTGCATTTGCCGGACGCTAGCGGCAGGCATTGTGCAATGTGTGTCACAACCGTTGGGTGGTTTTGACAAGAGGGTTCATCGTACACTCGCGCCGAAGGTCCCGCACTGCGGATTGCGAGAAGGGTGGTTGGTATTTTCCCCGCTTCGTTCCGTTCTCAAGCGGCAAACCCGCAGCCGTACGCTCTCGACGGGATGCGGTAGGTACTATGTGTACACTTAGCGGCAGGAGGTGGTCCAGAGAGCGCCACATCAGTGCAAGTAGCACTTCACTCCTTAGCAGGGACCACCGGGGCAGGCGCAGGACTGCTGGAGTCGGGCCGCCGTTCGGGGCCGGCGAAAACCGGCTCTGCTTCGTCATCCTGCGTCGCGTTCTGGACCGCGCTTTTCTCAGCTTGCTTGTCGAAGGCCTGTATGAGAGAGAGACGAGGTTGCATGACAGCAAGCAGAGCATGCGGTTGCTAAACCAAATTCCGCATGCGGGCGTAGATCCGCGGTTACTAGAAGAATCCGTGTGGTTGTCAGTCCTGGGGGTTGCAGAACCCACGCCGTACATTCCGAGCAACAGTTGCCTCGCACCTCGTCCAACATGCCTCGTGGAGGAGCATTCTAAATGCTGCACAGCCGTAGCACGTATTACCACAAACGCTCAACACGACTGCACGACATACGATAGCCAACATCGCACTCTAAACACGACGGCACAGTGTCATGCACTCTCAACACGACAGCACAGGAACAGCTAACATACCACAAGGTCCGTCGGCGCGATGCCGTACCGGTGAAAGAGCTGCTTCTTGCGCGCTTCGAGCATGTTCTTCTCGACGTCGGCTTCGGTGGGCACGTTGATCAACGCAGCGTGTTCATCAAGCGGAATGTCGTGAGTGTACGTCTCGAGCCCCGTGGCAGCACGAGCTTCCTTCACGGACTTGATCAGTTTGCCGCGCGCCTTGGCCTCGGCTTTCTTCTCGACCCTCTGCAGCAGACCGTCGTCGTCGTCGCGGAATCCGTAGTAGTCAGGGGTGATCGCTTTGTACAGGTCACCTCGTGTCCTGCGGGGGGAAAACTTAGTTTAATGTTTAGGCAGAGTACTGCCTCGCATGCATGTTTGATGCTAGCATCAAGTCTTCGTCGAAGAAAGTGTAAAATAAAATAGGGGAAAGGGAAAAGGGTCGCAGGGAGTGTAAGACTCCGCAGGTAGGGTCTGGAACCTTGAGGGACTATTCCTCTGTATTCTTTTTTTCTTTTTTTCTTTTTTTCACCGCGGTGTTGTGAGCACCTCGTTCTTTGTCTCTGGTTTCGCTCTTGAACGCATACCAATCCAAAGTTAGAGCTCTTCAGTGGGTCCTTTGGACGGGGACTTTCGGTCCTGTTCCGGTGCTTTCACAACTTTCTGGTTCCAATGTTTATCGCATCCTTCCTTCGTCAGATTAAAAAAAGGGGGTTCTGGTTTGGGTTGTGGCTCGTAACCAACCGCCACGGGGCACTGCTTCCACTGAGTGAAAGTGTTTATATCTTCTCAAGGGAGACGATGTAACCGTTCGAAACGAACTTTCCGGCACATGCTTCCCATGAGAGCACTGATACTTGCTGGTCGTCATAACACACCCATTCGTCTGCTTCTTTCATAATGGTGTAATAGTGCCCAGCATGTACTTTTCCAGTGTGGATTATGAAACCCGTCACCATGTACGTGGGGGGGGCGTTTGTGCTTTTTTAGCATTATTTGAGGGTTTCTTGGTGTTTCCAAACGTGCCGGCCACCCTACCGTGAGCGCAAGCCCAGATTCTGGGTGGTGTTTCCAAACGTACCGGCCACCCTACCGTGAGCGCAAGCCCAGATTCTGGGTATGTCGGCCTCATGTACAGCAATACGCAGATTGTTCTGCTATGTGCTCGAAAGTTGGGAGACGTCCGCACTTTCTTGATCTTGGGCATTCTTTGAGGCTGATTTTGGTGACTGTCTGAAATCATGGGTGGGGTTTCCATCTTAAACACGGGGGTACCTCACCCCCATGTTTAAGATGGATTTGCACTCACAAAAACGCATAACATGCTGGCGTGTCTTCAGTGCGGGCGCCAGCTTCGTTCTGACGTGTTTGTGCACTACACTGCCTTTCACAGCAGCCGGGGACATGGCAAATTTGCCCAATTCTGCCGAATTTTCAGTTTTTTTGGCCAGGGTGGTGCCTTGTCACAAAAGTCCAAAGTCGCGCCACGCGCTTGCCTTTCAAGGTGGTAGTGCGGGGGGGGGGTGCCGTTTGCGGGGGGAAAATGTTTCTTGGGTCGGGGGGGTGGGGGCGAGGGGCGTCGGGCACAGTAGCCTATAGGACAAAGCCATGGTTTGCCGTGCCGTCATCTGTCCGCCAAAGTCTAGCTGACACGTTCCCTTGCTACCATAACAAAAATATGCCTTCGCTCTTTCGCTATCCTTTCAAAAACTGTTGCGTCGACGCATCCACACTTTTTTTTTTTTTTTTGAGCAGGCCGAGTTTGGGACCTCTCTTCAGGCTGTTCTTCTTCTTTTTCACATGATATGTCTTGAGTTAGGGATCTCCATGTGAAGCACGGACATGTAAATTGTGACAGTGACATGATCTTCAGTTTGGTGTTGGTTGTTGGTTCGCTCATTGCTCAGGCATACATTTTTGGAACACATTGCAATTTCTCAAGTAGTAGTAGTAGTAGTAGTAGTAGTAGTAGTAGTAGTAGTAGTAGTAGTAGTAGTAGTAGTAGTAGTAGTAGTAGTAGTAGTAGTAGTAGTAGTAGTAGTAGTAGTAGTAGTAGTAGTAGTAGTAGTAGTAGTAGTAGTAGTAGTAGTAGTAGTAGTAGTAGTAGTAGTAGTAGTAGTAGTAGTAGTAGTAGTAGTAGTAGTAGTAGTAGTAGTAGTAGTAGTAGTAGTAGTAGTAGTAGTAGTAGTAGTAGTAGTAGTAGTAGTAGTAGTAGTAGTAGTAGTAGTAGTAGTAGTAGTAGTAGTAGTAGTAGTAGTAGTAGTAGTAGTAGTAGTAGTAGTAGTAGTAGTAGTAGTAGTAGTAGTAGTAGTAGTAGTAGTAGTAGTAGTAGTAGTAGTAGTAGTAGTAGTAGTAGTAGTAGTATGTGTCGTCTGCCGAAGCAGCCGGAGACAGCAGGCGCAGGGGGCAGGTCTTGCTTTACAATTATCTTGTTCATGGAGACCCGCCCGCATCCCGACTGTCCAATCACTGTCAAGAAAGGTTTGTGCCCTATAGTGATGAGGTGGGTGACCAGGCCCCCACGAAGCCTGATACACAACACGGCTACAACACGAGGATGCAGCCCTGCTTAGGTGTGCACTCAGCCACCACAGGGCCTCAGATCTCGCTACTTGACCTGGCACAGCTGCCACCCAGAAGGCCGCAGCAGTAACCTTCGCAATGAAGGCACGCGCGGCTGAGTGTATGTAGGCGATCCATACAACAGCTGCATCAGACGCAGCTTGATCGAGAGCTCGGTAGGGGCTCACCTGCCAGTCTCACGACTGACTGCTGCCCCTGCAATCAGAGAAGTAGCTTCATATACCCTATGTTGACCCCATACAACATCCAAAAAAAAAAAAAAAAACTATAGTTATAGCCAGCGGCCGGGTGTCGTGGGTGGGCAGCGGTAGTGGGTGGTCATGTGGTGGGAGGTCGTGGAGGTTGTGCAGTGGGTGGGTGGTGCGGTGGGCAGTGGTGGGGTATGTAGTGGGCAGTGAGTGGGTGGATGATGCAGTACGGTTACTGCACCTTGGATCATCGTTCTAGCAACGTACACCCTCAATTTTGGAACCTGGCCCATTAGCTTGGCAAAAATTTCCGCGCCTGCGGCGCTGGCATTTTTGGCTTCATGTCGTGTTGCCAAGAAGACCGCAGTTGTCCGCCCTGCTCTCTGTGGTGGGCAGTAGTGACAACCACAAAGAGGAGCTGAAAGTGCACTTGACTCAACTTTGCCGCAGTCCCTGTGGACTACAACGCGGCTATAGCGATTCTTGCTGTTTGGATACCTGCAGCGCTGACCCATTAGCTTGAAAAAAATTTCGCGCCTGCGGCGCTGGTATTAGCTCATGTAGTGTTACATGTCGTGTTGCCAAGAAGACCACAGCTGTCTGCCCTGCTGTCGCAGATAACCACCAGGCGACACTTGCCTTCTTCGCATGGCTTTTTTGCTTCCCGAAGGACAGTCTCTGTGGTGGACAGTAGTGACAACTACAAAGCGGCTAGCAATTCTTGCTGTGTGGCGCTACCTTCGATGAGCAAAACCCACTTGCACATGCCGCATTTCGTCCGAACACCCCACACCCTCAACACAGTGTCGGTCTGAGCTCCACACGCACCAAGGACCCTGAAAAGTGCTCTGTACAACATTTGGTAGGATTTTACGTGGGGCTCAGAGCTCAAGCTACTTCCCTGCCTGCAATGTCAATGTCTCAAAAAAAAAAAAAAAAAAGAGTGCTTTTTTGCGCGCATACCTTTTGACCGGCCCCTGCGTCTCAACCTCGAAGAGCTCCCGCACGCCGGGCAGGTTCTTCGCGGCGCCGAAGTAGGCGTAGCCGCCGGAGCCTTTGGGGCGCTGCCCGTCCGGGACGCCGGGTTCCGCTAGGAAGTGGTCCGGGCCGCCGAGAGTCTTAATCTGCCGCTGCCAGTGGCCCTTCTCGCGGACGAGCTTGTTAATCTCATCGTTCAGCTCGCGGATCCGGAACTCTCCGAGGGCCGCGTTCTGGATCTCCTTGACCTTCTGGACGATCTCGGATATGATCTGCAGCCGGTACCGCTCGCACTCCCCCAGGTCCTTGCACTCGGTGGCCAAAAACGGCCGCCGGTCGGTCTTCTGCCGCTTCGCGTCGCCCTGCTGCAGCCGCAGGTACTGGCTCACGATGTCCTGCCCCTTTTTCTTTTCGCGAGCCATCGCCGCGGGCACCGCGTCGGCGCCGCTTGATACGGGTGCCCACCCCTCCAACCCCTCCGGCTTCGATACGGTTGTCCTTGTGCAAAAGTTGTTCAGAGCCTCGGACGGAGCCGTAAAGCAGCTCGTTTTGATACTGACTCGGCAGCATACGATTCGTACGGCGCTTTCTTTTGTTTTTGTGCGCACCAGCGGAAATCACCTGCTTTGGTAAGTTTCGGGCCGGCCACAGGTTTTGCCTGACTCGAGCAGTCTCTCAAGTGTGTGGGGCCCTTCTTCGAAGGGGCTCGCGCCGAACCAACAGGATCGAAGTAATATTCCTGTAAAAGGTAGCACACAACTAGCCCAACAGGATCGAAGTAATATTCCTGTAAAAGGTAGCACTCCTCAGCTAGCCCGAACCAACAGGATCGAAGTAATATTCCTGTAAAAGGTAGCACTCCTCAGCTAGCCCGAACCAACAGGATCGAAGTAATATTCTGTAAAAGGTAGCACTCCTCAACTAGCCCGAACCAACAGGATCGAAGTAATATTCTGTAAAAGGTAGCACTCCTCTACTAGCCCGAACCAACAGGATCGAAGTAATATTCTGTAAAAGGTAGCACTCCTCTACTAGCCCGAACCAACAGGATCGAAGTAATATTCTGTAAAAGGTAGCACTCCTCTACTAGCCCGAACCAACAGGATCGAAGTAATATTCTGTAAAAGGTAGCACTCCTCTACTAGCCCGAACCAACAGGATCGAAGTAATATTCTGTAAAAGGTAGCACTCCTCTACTAGCCCGAACCAACAGGATCGAAGTAATATTCTGTAAAAGGTAGCACTCCTCTACTAGCCCGAACCAACAGGATCGAAGTAATATTCTGTAAAAGGTAGCACTCCTCTACTAGCCCGAACCAACAGGATCGAAGTAATATTCTGTAAAAGGTAGCACTCCTCTACTAGCCCGAACCAACAGGATCGAAGTAATATTCTGTAAAAGGTAGCACTCCTCTACTAGCCCGAACCAACAGGATCGAAGTAATATTCTGTAAAAGGTAGCACTCCTCTACTAGCCCGAACCAACAGGATCGAAGTAATATTCTGTAAAAGGTAGCACTCCTCTACTAGCCCGAACCAACAGGATCGAAGTAATATTCTGTAAAAGGTAGCACTCCTCTACTAGCCCGAACCAACAGGATCGAAGTAATATTCTGTAAAAGGTAGCACTCCTCTACTAGCCCGAACCAACAGGATCGAAGTAATATTCTGTAAAAGGTAGCACTCCTCTACTAGCCCGAACCAACAGGATCGAAGTAATATTCTGTAAAAGGTAGCACTCCTCAACTAGCCCGAACCAACAGGATCGAAGAAGGTCAGTCACACCTTCCCGATAATTTTGGAAATGCACGAGCCGCACCGGAGGAAGGGGTCACCAAAAGCCCCATAGAGCCAGCAGTGCGTGAGGCCAGAAGACGCGCGCTCCAATTCTTGCTGACACAGCCGCACTGAAGAGGGGCAGATGCCGGATGTCTGCATGGCGCGTGCGAAAGTACGCGGCCGCACGAGCATAGTGGGAAGCAACGCCGAACCTCATTGTCGGATGTCATTCCTGCATGAAAGCCAACAAAACACGACTTGGTCCTTGCGGGCCGTGCCTACGTCCGGCGCGGGTACAGCACTTTGCACGATGGAAAGAAATGCGTAGTTTTGTTTTTATTTTAGCGTTTATTGTGGTTTAGAGGTTCGGTGTTTTAGGGTCTCCGGTTGACCATTGAGGCTGTGAGGCGGGTGGTAGGTATGCTTATACACTTGAACTACGGCTAGCCATGTTTGTAAGTGTTGCGACCGACACCAAGAAGAAATTCGCTTTGAATTTAGCCTTGGGCCCCCCACGCGCATGCATGTTGAGCAGGGGTTGCCATATTTTACTTGTTTGTTGTCGACAACATATTGTGGTTGAGTGTGTCATTCAGATGTAGATCTAAAGCCGCCCACGTCAATTTTTTGTTAAGCAGCGGCTGCCAAAACTTGCCGCGACACCTATTCGATGCAAGGTAAAGGAGAAAGAAACGAAGAAGACTGCCCAAGGAAAGCGTCTTGGATGTGGGAATCACGAGGATAGAGCATGAGGGCTAGAGGGCGCCTTTGATTCCATTGCAAGCACCGCCTGCCTTGTAGGAGGCTGAATCGTTTTTGACCCCGGATCGAGGCGGCGTCCGAGTTGCGAACGTACGGGGGTTTGTTGTGTGTGTGTGTGTGCTGCCCCCCCATCAGAGGGGAAATCATAGGAAGGAGGCTACGTTGATATGCTCTTCGGGCTAGCGAACGTTGACCCAGCGTTGGGTTTAGACCGGAAGCTGGGCAGAAGGCACATCCAGCGCGCCACCGTTGTGACGAAGCGAGGGGATGCTGTTAATTAGTGAACCCCGTTGGTGTTCCTCTACTGTACTCCTGTCATCCTGTACTGCAGCTACTGCACCGAGGCTAATCTTCTCCACGAGTCACCCTTGTGTCTTCATTCCGCGAGGTCGATCGCTTCTCTCAGACGAACTCTGCATCGGAAGCTAGGCAAAGGGGGCATGACGAACGGGCATGACGAACCATCCCTTGTGGTGTGGTCGCCGCAGGACTTGTCTCCCAGCTCCGCCGGAGGGCTCCGTGCTGCCTAGCTTCGCGTCCTTCGATGCGAAGTCGCGTTTGGCCAATTTGATGCAATGCGGATCGACAGCGCTTTTTTTTTTTTTTTGAAGAGCGCGCGCCACCGGGCAATCTCCTCAAAGGGAAGACTTGGTTTATTGTTTTGGCAGTGTCAGCCTGTCGTGCATGTTCGATGCAACATCAAGTCCGAGCACAATCGGGCTATCTCCCTCTCTTCAGGCTGCCTCACAGGGCGGGATACTCAACAGGGAGAAAACTCAGTTAATTCTTCAGCAGTACTGTTCATGCACGCACGCGTTGGATGCTGGCGTCAAGTCTTCTTTGAGGGGGAAGAATTCCGGCAAACCCTCGAAGCCGGTCCGAGCACTTGAGACGACCGCTGGAGCGTGAGGCTGGGAGAGACTCAGTTTATTGTGCAGGCAGGACTATCCGCCTTTCGTGCATGTTCCATGCGAATGCTAGCATCAAGTCTTGTTCAGGGAGAAGTTGATTTCTGGCAGACCAGTTGTTACGGCCCAGACCAAGACGGATGGCAAGCGGTACGAGCACTCCCTCCCCTCAGCCTTTGTAGCCGCCGCCCCCTCATCAGCCCTTGTGGCTGCCGCCCGTGTTTAGCCCCGAGGCCACGACTTGCCCCGGCCAGCTATGGAGGCACGTGCTGCCGATCTTCGTGTCCTTCGACGCGAACTCGCTCCCGGCCAATTTGATGGACTGCGGATCGACGGGCCTCACCTTGAAAGCAGGCGCGCCATCCTGTTTCCGGGCAATCGAGCTGTCTCCCTCTCCAGGCTGCCTCACAGGGGGGAAAACTCAGTATATTGTGCAGGCAGTACGATCTGCCTTTCGTGCATGTTCGGTACGAATGCTAGCATCAAGTCTTCTTGAGGTAGAAGATTTCCGGCAGCCTAAATTGCCATCGACGCCACCTCCGTGATGTAGTCGGGATAGTACTGCTGGCGTGAGGCTGCCTCACAGGGGGGAAGACTCAGTTTATTGTGCAGGCAGGACTATCTGCCTTTCGTGCACGTTCCATGCGGGTGCAAGCATCAAATCTTCTGCAGGGAGAAGATTCCCAGCAGACCAAATTTTACGGCCCGGACCAAGAATTATGGCAGACCAATCTTACGGCCCAGACCAAGACGTATGAAGACCCTCGAACCGGTACGAGCATTCCCTCCCCTCAGCCTTTGTAGCCGCCGCCCGTGAGCCCCGCGGCCATGACTTGCCCCGCTGCCAGCTCCGGGGGCACCTTGCTGCCGATCATCGCGTCCTTCGACGCGAAGTCGCTGCCGGCCAGCTGGACCGACTGCGGGTCGACGGCGCGCAGCGGCAGCTCGTCGCGCATTTCGTGCTGCCGGTGCATCCTCTTCACCGCGAGCGCCATCCTGCTGTTGGGCATCGACGCCACTTCCGTGATGTAGTCGGGATAGTACCGCTGGAGCGCAAGGCTGCCACCAAGAAGTCCACACAGCCCAGCCATCTGCGCCGTCCAGATCCGGGTCTTCCTGACGCTCTCGACCCAGTCCGACGTCGCGACGGTCGGGTCCTTGAGGCCCTTTTTGCCCTCTTTTTCGAGGACGCGCCGCCGCGTGTTCACCAGCAGCCGGCGCTGCCCGCGCACAAACAAGTACCCGAACAGTCCTCCGGCGAACACCCCCCCGGCGAGCTTCGGGTAGAAGTTGGCCGCGGCTCTGGCTTCCCACTGTGCCGTGGTTGTGTGGTTGGGCGGTGTTGCTGGTGTTTATCACAGAGGTATCAGAGTTTATACTTCGCTTGAGAATCCGGGATTTTAGAGTCTCCGGGCGATGGGTTGTTTTAAAGCTAAGTTGGTGTGGTATAAAGGTCCGGTATTTAACTTGACAATTGAGGCCGGGAGTCGGGTAGTGAAAGGGATGTAGCCATGTTTGCACACTTTAACTATGGCTGCCAAGTGAGTGAAACTTCTAGACTGTTTCTTGTAGTAAGCGGTTTTTTGAAGTCTCCGTTTGACTTGTGAGGCGACTTCTTGTAGCAATTACACTTTTAGCATTCTTACGCGGTTGCCCTCACCACACAAGTGTTTTTTGTGAAGCCATCCAACGCGCCTGCCAATTGAAGTCGACCTGCGGGAAGAAGCAGCGATCTAGCTCGAACTCTTGAAATATGTTATGCGCGATGCGAAGCGCAAAGGGGGTGGAAACAAGAGATTTAAAGTATGGCGAAAACGGCGAAAAAACGTAGTTCGTGGTGCCACCCGAGGGGTAATCTACTCAATTCATGCATACCTGGACCTCAGCGGGCGTCTTGTTGTTGATTGCTTCGTGGTACTCCGCATCCGTGATCGGCCCGTATTGCGCCTCAAAGAGCTGTTGTTTGGTTACGTTGAACAGAAGACGAGCAACCCGCCTCAACCCAAGCTTCTGCTACCAGCTTTTGACGGTGTAGTGGACCACCGCGCAACGGGGAGATAGAGCTTGTTTTCCGGAGAGGAGGCCTGAGAACGGCTACCACGTCTAAAGGATGGCGGCATGAATCAGTTAAGTGTAGGTGCCATGAAAGCAGGCAAGCACTGTTAACAGGCTAGTGCTACTTTATGACGTCGTCCGTGGGCATGGTACACAAGCTGTCCAAGAACTACACTGCTGAGGCAGCGAAGAGAAACAGCCTCGACAAGTGGCACAACTGTGTTCGGTCCTAACTTTACAAAATGTGGGAGCTTCCGTGATCAACACCATCTGCGCCGGGGGGGTTCGAGGCAGCAAGACAGTTGCGGTCAACAGGTGGACATACCTTTCCCTCATTCGACAGCTGTGCCATGGCATATTCCATTCGCACAGGATCCTTGCGAAGTTCGCGTATTTTCTGTGGATGCGATTGGGTGTTGGGTTACGCTGGATACCTCACAGGGACCGTGGTTCCATGGTAAGGTTGCGCAACAACTACCCCGTAGGGCAACGTGTCTTATTTGACACGTTCACACCCTCGAGGCGCTGTGTCCGACACCAGCTCCTGTATCTATGTGCGACTGGCATGCAATAGGTGTTCTCAAAATATTTCGAAAGAGCCTCAGGTTCCTCATTTCAGAGTCGTTCCTTCCTCGAGGTTGATTCAGAGTTTCCCAGCAGGCTTTCTGCACCCGTCCGTCAAGGCTTAACCCCTGGACGCGCAGAAAGCCTTCTGGGAAACTCTGAATCAACCCCAGGAGTTATATGGCTCCGGAATGAGTAACATGCAGCTCCTCGGAAAGATTTTGCAACGCATCTATTGATTGACAGCCGCGAACATAGATCCGCGCTGATCCTGCCGCTGTTTATCACAGTGAATCACGGTCCACCGCGGTCTATCAGGTCCATCCCTAGTCCCTAGAGCTGCATCGAATTGCCCGGTGCTGTATTATTCGGTCTATCACGGTCTATCAAAAGGGGATGGACCGGCTCACATCTATAGAAACAAGAGCTCGTCGCTCGCACAACCACGGCCGATACAAAACCAATGATGACAATGATGGTCAGAGAGAGAGAGAGAGAGAAATAATCGTTTTCTTGTCGAACTCAGTGCCGTTTTTTAGAGTAAAAGTTCGCTTTAGATTCCGGGGGTTTAGGTCTTCGTGCGACCGGGTTCTCTTAGAGCAAGAAGCTTTTTGCGTAAAGCTGGACTCAGGACGCTAATGAAAACGCCACGGTTTGCGGCGAGCTTCTCATCTCCTACAGCGGTTCGTGTTGTGAAAGTTAAAAGCGGACCTCACTCTCCGGCTCCACTTCGAAGCTCACCCTCGGGGAGCCCCCTGTGAGAAAGTCGAAGAGTCTCATCTTTGCTTTCGAGAACGCCTCCCGTCCGCCACCCTCCCTACTCCCTCAACGCTGTCGTTTGCAGGTAAGAGACTCGGATGGGGTGAACTTTACTGAATTGAAGTAACTGTGCATGTAGTAGTAGCGCGTTGCATGCATACACCACCACACAGCAGCGGTGCATGCAGCGGTGCATCAGCAGTAGCAGCACGGTGCAGCAGTAGTTCTACATGCTAGTGGGTGTACGTAGCAGTAGCACGTATGTGTATGCATGCATACACCACCACACAGCAGCAGCAGCAGCAGCAGCACGGTATCCTCCACACAGTGTAGTGCATCGGGTTTGTTCCTGGCTTCGCGACGCCAATCTTCGCATCGTGTTTAGACTACTGGGTACTGGGTTTGTAAGTCTCCGGGTTGAATTGGAATGCGGGAACAGGGCGCGCGCACGAATTCTAGCGTTTTTGTGAGCCTTCTGGGGAATCGATGGATCGAACTCGACAGGTTTCCGACGGCAACAGCGGCTCGGCGCAACAGCGAATTTTCACACGCCGTGGCTTGGTGTTAGTCCGTCGCCGACGGCGGCTACTGAAGACATTTGACGACGAGGGAGTGAAGCGGAATCGTAGTGTGCTTTCTTCTAGGAAAGTGAGTTGATCAGAAACTAAAGCAACGCTGCGCTGCTATTGCGCGTCTCATGGCGGCCCAGCGCAGGGAGAGAGGGTGGCGCGAGCTTTCGGCGGAGGCAAGTTTCGAAGATTCGTAAGCAAAAAAACAAGCCAAGAAAAAGGGGGGGGGGGGGGGGTCCGGGTGGGAGCCGAAAAGTCTTGAGCCTTTTGAGCAGCTCCCTCTCAGCCACACAGACAGCAGACGCCTCCCACATTACTCGGGCTAGGAGACCTATTGCGGTTAACGGCATGGCCCGATGCAAGATAATGAGATCTCCCCTGTTTTTTCCATGCACATCCACAAGACACCCTACTGCACGAAGAAAGTGCAGCTTCCAGGATAGTCAACACACCCTCTTTAGCTCCAGCTTCTGAGGCTGGACCCACGCCTTGACCAGGACACTTTCTTTCTTCAACACACACGCTTGTTTGGGATTGTCTTTTTTAGTACTAACAATTTTGTGGGTTGCCCTTCAATGTATTGTGCAGGCTAAAAAGACGTAGGCAGCGTGTTTTGGTGGTTGATCAGAATTCCTTACCTGAATACACACAGGGTAAATACAAGTGGGAAAACGATCAACCGGCACGCACAAACAAAGAAATAATCTTAGAAATAGCCGAGCTGCTCAAGTCGAAAGACGACTGCGTCCCGGATGCCGTTGACTGGGAGGAGGTCAAGCTGAGTGCCTTCCCGAAAAACGCGAAGCACCATCCCACATGGCGGCGCCGAAGCTTTACCAGCTTCGGCTGACACCATTCGCGCACTTAACCATGGTTAAGTGCGCGAATGGTGTCAGCCGAAGCTGGTAAAGCTTCGGCGCCGCCATGTGGGATGGTGCTTCGCGTTTTTCGGGAAGGCACTCAGCTTGACCTCCTCCCAGTCAACGGCATCCGGGACGCAGTCGTCTTTCGACTTGAGCAGCTCGGCTATTTCTAAGATTATTTCTTTGTTTGTGCGTGCCGGTTGATCGTTTTCCCACTTGTATTTACCCTGTGTGTATTCAGGTAAGGAATTCTGATCAACCACCAAAACACGCTGCCTACGTCTTTTTAGCCTGCACAATACATTGAAGGGCAACCCACAAGATTGTTAGTAGTAAAAAAGACAATCCCAAACAAGCGTGTGTGTTGAAGAAAGAAAGTGTCCTCGTCAAGGCGTGGGCCCAGCCTCAGAAGCTGGAGCTAAAGAGGGTGTGTTGACTATCCTGGAAGCTGCACTTTCTTCGTGCAGTAGGGTGTCTTGTGGATGTGCATTGAAAAAACAGGGGAGATCTCATTATCTTGCATCGGGCCATGCCGCTAACCGCAATAGGTCTCCTAGGCTAAAAGCCTCTGGCCGACAGCCCGAGTCACACCGAACAAGCGGGTGTGCCACAAACAAAACGCGTGGAAATCCACACCCGAAACACACCGAATCGCACCCGCTTCTTAACCCCAGCTTTAACTCCAGCTTCTGAGGCTGGACCCCACCGAGTAGAACAGAAAGTCACATGCCTGAGCGCCTCAGCAAGCAAGGCTAGCGGTGGGCGTATACACACAGCTGAATGGCGCATGTTTGGGTCATGGTGAATCTCGGTGCAAATTTCACGGTGACCTTCTAAGCATGGAAAACAATAATTTCAGAAGACAACGATTCGTTGAACGTCGAACGAACAATAAAAAGAAGCGAGAATCGGCTCCCGTGCGTGACTGGGGCCAAGTCGGTTGCGAGCAGTAGATGCTGCCCTTCTCACACACAGTTCACCCCAGAAGCTGATAGCTTGAGCCTCGCGTGTTGCCATTCGTGGCTCATCGAGGATGTGCCCTCTCGCACTCGGGAAACGCATTTCGCGATTCTCCGACAGAACCGTTGCTCAGTGCGAAGTCTGCACCGCTTGCAGGTACCTACTAGCGCATGCTTGTGCCGATGCAGGGTAAACGGAGTATTCCGCGGGGGTTAGCTTCATAATTCGGTCGTCGTATCCGAGTGGGGGGATGGAGCAACAGCGCATCGCTTCGTCGTTCTCGGTACTCGTTTCAGAGTCAAGGGGACATTGTTCAGTCCGAGTAAAATCGGCGACGGGAATGCCAGCGGGAACTCCATTTTCGAATGACATCTGAAGGACTCGAGCCGATCAAACCCGATGGCGTTGAAACCGTCGGTTGCGAGTGTGCCCCGCCTGACTTCAGTTCTAGGCGCCCGGCTGGCTTTGCCCTCAGTGCGAGGAATGCAAGCAAGGGGCTCAGCAGCACTGTGCCTCGGCTCCAAGAGCTGTTGCACGAGGAGCGTGCAGGGTGCCACACCCCGTTGCGATTTTTAGGTGCGCTCTTCCTGTAAACCCTTGGACCCAATGACCCCAGAGGACCCCCTTCCTGTTGATCCTTGCAGGGCTGGCTGGTGGGACTGGTCAGGCTGGTCGGACTGGAGTGCTCGCCCTGGGACCTTTAGCCCGGGGATTTTGCGTGTGGCCTCCTGCGGAGAAAGACCCCAGACGCACTCCCCCCCTCCCGTTGTTGAGTTGCAGGTATCACACACTGGCCCAGCCTTTTTAGCCCGGATCTCTGGGTTCTTTTCGGTCGCCTGGTCGTGTACACGTACGTACTCGTTGGTACACCGGAGTGAGGGAGAGGGTCCTGGCCAGCGTTGGGCACGACACACAAAACAAACGGCGTGAACGCAAAGTAGCCATGGGCCTTTCGCTCCTGCGAAGTTCGAGCTCGATGCTTACAGGAACATCATCAGCACACTCTCGAAGAGAGTGAGCGGCATTACCAGGATTGATAGCGGGAACGGGACCGAGAACCTGTGGGGTGCGGATGCAAGGTTTGTGCGCGAGAGAGAGAGAGAGAAAGAACACATAAAACAAGTCAAAGGGTGTGTGTTGTCACGCCTTAGCAGTCCCAGGGCCTCTCCCCTCCCACCTATATGTGTTCTCGCTGTCATCGCTACCGCGCTGACAATTCCGAGAGAGAGAGAGAGGGGGAGATCTTAGTTTAGTGTTTAGGCAGTAGTGTCTGCCTCTCATGCATGTTTGATGCTAGCATCAAGTCTTCTTCGAAGAATTGCGTTGGGTTGTTGTCGTTAATAGAAAAGTGGGGAAAGGGAGTAGAACTCCGTTGGTGGGAACGTGTCAGTTAGACTTTGGCGGACAATGTCCGGCATGGGGAGGGGGGGGTCCCTTCTGCCAGTGATCATGACAAACGTTGAACGTTTGAACGCTTGACAAACGTTTGCGTTTGCAAAATTCATGTCAAACGTGTATCAAACGTGAGTGAGGCACTGGCTGCGCCTGCAGAGTGTGGGTTCGGCTTGTGAGCCACAAGGCCCCCTGTATCTCCCTGTGTACGCCCAAGAGAACCAGAAGGATGTCTTGTTCCCTTATTTTCGTCGTGTCCGCCTGCAGCCATGTGCACAAGTGCTATCAAAGGTCGTGTACTGTGTACAGACCCGGTCCATCGATTGGCAAACGTCACGTTTGCACGTTTGTCAAACGTTTGATAACATCACTGCCCTAAGGGGGGTCTCGGGCCTTATTTTTTATGGTTTGCCGTGCCGCCATGTGTCCGCCAGGGGGCGAGGGGCGTCGGCCACAGTGGCCTATAGGACAAAGCCACGGTTTGCCATGCCGCAAACTTGTATTGAGCACCTTCGGTACGTCTCGGAGCTCGGGTGAGGACCTACAGAGACGTACTGGGCAAACGCGCCATGCCTGGCGCGTTTGGCGCACCTTGTAGCCCCGCGGAATTGATTTCGAGCCTGGGCATACAATTTCAATGGGCACAAACAGGGGCTGGTGCCCATTGCAGCACAGATTGGAAGGGGACAATCCGGATACTCAGGGAGGCGGAAACAGTTAAGGATTCGAGATCGGGTTGCTCCCGACCCCCCCCGATCGATTTTGCGATAGTCCCCTCCTTTCGTTCCCGAAGAGTAAAAGTTCGAACGAGACCACTCAAGGTTTATACCCCTATGTTGTGAAGGCTGAAAACTCGTGTGGTGGCATACCCCCAGTGGAGCTGGCAGTACAGCCCAAGGGCGGCGAGGGCGTACCCGGCGGCCATGTCAACGCTTTTGTCGCGCGCCGTCAGCGGGATGTACTTGTGGGACCGCAGCCACGAGAGCGTGGCCTCCATGCACATCAGCCCGCCCCGGAGGGACGACTGGAACGCGGCCATCACCCGCTGCGCGTAGAACGCGACCGAGACGCCGAGCATGCGGCACGTCCAGTCGATGATGGTCGGGATCCACTTCCGGAAGTCTTCGTCGACGAGGTTTTCGAGCGCGGATCGGCAGTACTTCACGACGGGGCCCTTCAGCATGTCCCCGATAGACACGCCGAGGGTGATCGTCCGAGCGAACTGCAGGCGCAGCGTCGTGAACACGCCCAGCATGGCTGTATACACACCGGCGACACTCTGCGAAAGCCGGTCAGGGTCTCGAACCGACTTCATCGCGCGCACTAGGAAGTCGGAGGCGGTTTGCTTCTTGTCCGGGTTGAGGAGTGCTTCCCGGCGGTTCGCGATCTGCACGCGTTTGTAGTCGCGGTACACGGCTTTCAGGTGCAGGATGGTCCGGGACCCGCCGCACAGCCGGAAGGCTTCGAAGGCGGCGATGAGGGTGACGAAGGCGCCGCCGAAAAAGCAGAGGACGAGGCCCGTGAGGGCGGTCGCGATCTCGAGCGGGCAGCGGGAGACGAACGCCTTGACGTACTGCCACGCGTGCCAGAAGTACGGCGCGACCACGTCGAACTGCGCCGAGAGCCAGACGCCGACGGGGCGCAGGGCTTTGAAGGCCTCCTCCACCGCCGGGTACTTCTCCACCATCGTCTTGACCATCGTGCTGGTCAGCGTCGACGCCAGGTCCTCGCTCTCGTCTTCCCTGCCCAAGCTGCTCGGCGACTGCGGCTCCAACGCCTGCAGCCGGTGGCGCGACATGAAGTCGCCGCCCCGCGTCGCATCCCCGGCCCTGTGCCTGGGGCCCGAACGGTCTGCCGGGCTGAAGCTCGCCACCGGTTTTTCGCTGAATCGGGTCGCGTCGACGCCGTACGTGACGGACCGCATCGTGCTGCGATCCGCCGACGAATTCTTCCGCGGGCCGAGGACAGGCGAAGACCGGCCGAACGGCTCGTTGAAGGCGATGTGCGCGCGCGAGTTGGAATGCGACGCGGCCGAGGACGGCGGGTTCCATATGGCGCCGCTCGACACGTCGAGCGCGGTCGCCATCGTGTCCGAAAACTCGGGCCTCCCGCCGCCCAGCGGCCCTCCGCCGCCCGCCGGCTCCTGCGGCGACGTCGGCGGCGAGCCTTCGTACAAGTCGGGCTCTCTGGACGCCGCCGGCTGCCCCATGGCGCGGGTGCAGTCGTTCTCGTCACTGGTGGACGAGTCGTCGCTGTTGGCCGTATCCGCGGAATCGACGGCCGCCACGGGCGGGAGCTCGGTCAGACCCTCGACCGACTCCCTCGTGGTCGTCGTCCCGCTGAGGCGGACCCCCGCGCTCTGCGCGGCCTCCTCATCGTCGCCGCTGTCCTCGGCCGGCGTGTCCGGAATCGTCTCCCCGTCGACTTCCGCGTACACCTCCTCCCGGTCCGCCTCCGTGGGCTTCCTATGCCGCAAGTCGCTCATCCGCCCCGCTCTCTCTCCCACCCAGACACACGTCCGTTCCCTCCTATCACTCTTCCAGTTTACTCACGGAAATAAAAGCAAGGCGCACGGGTATGCGCGGGTAATAATATACATGTGAGTACGTCACCAAAATGCCTTGTAAAATGTGTCTAATTTCAATTTGCGACGTTGCCACGCGGGGTTCCCTGACCCCCCGTAGTTGCAAGTGGCACCGCTAGACAGGTCGAGCGCGGTCGCCATCGTGTCCGAAAACTCGGGCCCCCGCTGTCCTCCGCCGCCCGCCGGCTCTTGCGGCGACGCCGGCGACGAGCCTTCGTACAGGTCGGGCTCCCTGCTCCATGGCGCGGGTGCAGTCGTTCTCGTCGCCGGTCGATGTGTCGTCGCTGTTGGCCTTCTCCGCGGGATTCGTGGGCGGGTGCTCGGTCAGACCCCCTCGTGGTCGTCGTCCCGCTGAGGCGGACCCCCGCGCTCTGCGCGGCCTCCTCATCGTCGCCGCTGTCCTCGGCCGGCGTGTCCGGAATCGTCTCCCCGTCGACCTCCGCGTACACCTCCTCCAGGTCCGCCTCCGTGGGCTTCCTATGCCGCCAGTCACTCATCCGCCCCGCTTACTCCACTAGGCACACGTCCGTTCCCTCCTATCTCTACTAACGGAAATAAAAGCAAAGGTGCACGGGTACGTCACAAAATTCGCTTCTAAAATGTGCCCATTTTCAGGGCAGTGCCATGGTGCTCGGCCAAGCGTCATTTTTTTTCCAAATGACCGACATGCTAGGGTTGCCGAAGAGAAAGAGCTCAACGAGTGCAAAGCAAACTCCGCAGATCACTGTGGACACGGGGCTGCCGTCTGCAAACCCCAGGCGATCACTACCTACCACAGGAAAAAGAGGGCGAGGAAGTACTCCTGCGAGCTGAGGAGCATGTCTCGTACACGAAGTACCCTACTGGAATGGGGAGATTGTGAGAACGTGCTTGGAGTGGTTCGGCGCTCGCTATCTGTACCGTGGATCGATCCTCGAATGTATGGACCCATTAGGCAGACCTTCTTTCAGCGTGGAACCTGAGTGTCCGCAGATAGGACTACCAGTCACATCGTTTGACGACCGCACTTCCTCCTTTTGTCATAAGCCTCAGTTCCGTTGTGCTCCTCGGTATGTGAGAGCCCGGCACACAGAGCGACAGAGACGGAGCAAAGAAAGAAGACAGGGTGGCCTGGTTTCCACGAGAAGAGTACGTGCGTGTAGGCAGCGAGAAACGGTTGAAAGATGATGGCGTGAGAAGCTGGTCTCTTCGGAGAGAAAAAAACGAACGCTGTATCGGTTCAGGCTTTCACGGCGGAGGGAAGAATAGTTGAGCCACGGCTCTTGACGGCTTGAGAAAAGATGGTGGTTTTAGAGTGAAAAATATCGCCTGTAAAAGTTCCTTTGACAATGGAGTATCTTTCATCCGCAGCGCGTTGATGAAGGGGGTAATTATACTCGGTAGGTACCCTTGGCGTCGTTAGTTAGCCACTATCCACGTATATTGGTTTGTAGTGTTCACTGTTAAACAGGTCCTGTTCCAAGGCACGGAAGCCCGGAAATTGTGAGCAGTGCGAACTCAAGAGGTCTAGTCAACTATTCTCCGCAAAACTTGCATGCTTTCAAAACAGAGAAAAAGGGGAGAGAGAAAGACCCTCCTTTGTTGATGCACGGTGCCTCATTTCATTGTCGCCGCTTCTGGTGACACACCCACATACACACACGCACACGTTACACAAGGGCAGGGATAGTCTTCAGCACTAATCTCTTCATTGATCAAAAACAAGCGCGTGGGGACCCAAAAATCGATCAGACACACGGGATCAATAGGGACTGCTGGAGTCGTACGTTCTCCTGCGTCAGAGGTGAAGATTCTTAGATCGTTGGAAGACGGACTTCTGTGCAAAAAGCATCCGATACGAATGCTTCCGTTGGTCACGAACGAGAGCGCGGGGATGCGAGATGATGACAGGCGGAGAGTAATCCAGCACTTTATGTTCACTTGCACGTCCACGGTCACGGTAGTCGCCAAGAAAGCCGGTGCCGTTGTGGGTTCGGGGAGCAAGGCTTGCTTTATTTGCACACGCGCAGCTTTGGAATAGGCCCAGTCACGCTCTTGCAAGGACACGAAAGTGGACACTCGTCGGGCTTCTGTGCAAAGCATCCGACATGAATGCTTCCGTCGGTCACGAACGAGAGTGCGGGGATGCCTCGTAACGGTTCCAAGCTGGCACTTCATTGCAGGCACAACAGCTGCAAGAAGGTTCGGAAGAATTCGGGAGCCGCGGGTAGCACCCCGAAAGCGCCACTCGCAGCACCTTCAATCTGAGCGCGGACCTACCAACCCGCACTGACGATCCCGCATGTGTCCTCAGAGCCAATCCTTTTCCCAAGATGATGGGCAGTTTATGTTCACTCGCACGTCCACGGTCGCGGTGGCGAGGAGTAGTCGTCAACAAGACAGCCGGGTTCGGAGACCAAGCCTTGCTTTGCACGCTCGCAGCTCTGGAAGAGGCCCCGTCGCGCGCTCTTGCAAGGACACGAAAGTGGAACTCGTTGCCGCTGCCACACGAGACAAATGCAGGCAACCGCGCATGCTGCGTCCGCATCGGGCGTTTTCGGGCAAGCGTGATGCGATGAGGTGGCCTGGCCACGGGTGCACTGATACGGGTGTATCAGTGATGTCGTGATCGGCATATCACGGATCACGATCACAATACAGTCACAATACAGTAGTGCATATCGCGTGTCGCAGGGGATAAGCATCACGTTCGAAGACGTCACTGGCCCGACGGGGGCTGAAGCGCGGAGAGCCCCTTGCCTCGCTGGACAAATGCGATGGAAAAAAAAAAAACAGGGGAGGGAGGGACTTCGATGACGTTGACGAGCCGTTTCGACTGAAACTTGCGCGTTGCACAAAAACGGAAGAAAAACGCTTTGTTCTCATTTTCCTTTTTTCTTTATTTTTGTGGGGCAAAGAGTGTGCGTTGTGATGGTATGTGTTCAATACAATATACCATGTCCTGACACATAAGGCGGACCACCACCAGCGCGGAACCTGAGTGTCTACAGACAGGAGTCTGGTTTGTTAGGCGGCTGTCCGTAGCTCGGCTCAGCCGACCACACCATGCGACGAGAGCACGTGCACGGCTAATCTGGGGAGGGAGAAGTATGGCAGCGGGTTGTCTCAGACACAGTGAACTTCAGCCACACGGCGATGAAGGGACCGAGAGTGAGAAACCGCGAGTGCAACGCCGCGTTTCTTCACGTCTTGCTGTTTCTGAGATGCTGGAGTTCTCCGTGTAGTAGAGGGCGGACTGCCGGAACAGACGGAGGACGGCGGGCGCTGGAAGGGCAAGTCTTTAATTTTTAGGATAAAACATCTGATCGAAACAAAACAGCGTGGCTACGTCCTTTTAGCCCCCGCAATGCACTGTAGGGCACCCCGCAAGGTTTGTTGGTGCTAGTATAGTGTGTCGTTCTAGTTCTGGAGCAAGTCTGGAAGCAGAACGGAGCAATCGTTACAAACGAACGAGTGACTTAAGGTCGTCGCTTGGGCGGCGCCGACCCGAGCGCGCACAGCAGCAGTGACGCGCCGGCGGTATCTGCACTCTACACTCGTTTCTGTAGCGGAGGCGGAACCGGATTCCGTCTGTCGACGGTGCAGGGATTTACGTGTCTCCTGCCATAGTCCGAGCATGCCCCTTTCTACATGGACGAAGCCGCGTTGCGGTGTCGACGCCAAAAAAGACAGGCGCTTCGTTTTGTTTGTGCGTGCCGGTTGATCGTTTTCCCACTTGTATACCCTGTGTGTATTCAGGTAAGGAATTCTGATCAACCACCAAAACACGCTGCCTACGTCTTTTTAGCCTGCACAATACATTGAAGGGCAACCCACAAGATTGTTAGTACTAAAACGCTGGGAAACCAACAGGCGTGAAGGCCCCGTCGAGCATCTTCTCCTAGTCGATGGTTCCATCCGATGCTTTCAGCGCAGAAGAAGAAGAAGAAAAAGAAAAAGGCCGCTCCGGGTCCAGGAACGTGACGGTCAACCACAGCTTGCAAGGCTTGAGTCGGAGGCAGCCCAGTGCCACAACCCCGTCCGCTCTGCCCTGTGGCTGACGTCTCGACGAGCTTATGTTCAGCGCAAGCGCCAAGCCCCAAGGTGCGCCACGCCTTGATGCTTTAGTTTGGGAAATCGGTAGCCACTTGACCCGTAGGCCCGTGGTTCTGCAGTACCGCCGAACACGTGAAGCTTGGCTCCCGTGCAGCAGGCTTTCCCTGGTACCTTCGTTGTTCAGCGCAGAACAAAGGAAAATACGCATCCGGCTGCCGGAGAGAGAACATTGCAACTAAGCGGAACTTTAGTCGAGAAAGTTCGCTTTTTAGTTGAACGCTTACGCCCGCGGCTAAAACCCAGAGATGGACTTCTGTTCAGGGCTTTGGTGTACAGGGCTTACGCTCCGTTTTCGGTCTCAGAGAAAATGCGTGTGGTCCACGTGTGGGCGCTTAAGGTTCGAGGGAAAAAAAAACCTTTCCCCTCATGTGCGACGGCAAAAGAAATAGTGTCGCTACTGACTTGGCGACACCTGGCTGTGCGGCCTTGACCGCTAGTGGGCCTAGACTCCCCTGCATGTGGACCAGTAAATCAAAATCCACATGTGGATCCACACGTGGGGGAACAAAATCCAAAAAGAATTAACGTGTGGAAATCCACACGTTCCACACGTGGAGCGTAAGCCCTGCTTGTGTTGTTGTGTGGCAATTTTGGTGATTTTTGGAAACCGGGGGCCTCGAGTGTACGAAGTAGGTGAATATTTTCAAGAAAAAGGGGCCATGTAGCCCCCCACGCACTTCCTTACACACGCCAAGATAACAAACTCTGCACGCGACTTTATTTCGCACAAACGCTGGACACGGTCTCAAGATCTACATGTGAGCCGAGTGCCAAGGTCCGTTTCGCACGCACAGTCTTCGAAGTTAGAAACTTCGTTGACCGCACTACCCTGAACCCAAAACTTGGACGTGTTCAGGTGGCAAATTGGCAAATGATCATGATCAGAAGGTCCTACTCGGGCGGTTCAGTTCCTCACGCATTGCATGTGGCTAAAAATACTCGACGTAGCTGCTTCGACTCCGAATGGAAGGGAGGAAATATAGATGTTAGGGGCAAATACAATACAAACACAATTTGATTTGTTCTTCGCTTACACCCCGTGTGTTGCTTTCTCTCTCAGGACTTTGACCTGTTGTGTTTGTGTGATTTTTCGTGTAGGGGTGTCCGTTCAACACGTGGTTCGGTAGTTACAGCACTTGGGATTCCTTCTGTTCTTTGTCGGGCAGCATCGTCGAGCATTTCCTTTCAACCTGGCGCTTATGTAAAAATACTCGAGGGACTGCCGTGTGCTCATTTCGAAGGAGGCTAGAGGGGGAGAAAACAATCCAACTACAAAGTGGGTCTTTTTTGTTGAACGCTTACGCCTACCCTAAACGCTTACGCCCGCCACTAAACCCAGATTTACCTGTGTTTCGTGTTGGCTACAGCACATTTACCTCCTTTGATCTATCGCAACTGGCAGTTTCCTCAAGCCTTTCCTACAAAGCAGGTGCTTATACAAAAAACAAAAAACAAAAAAAAAAGTCTGCGGGCGCCTGCCCTCCTTCTACCGCAATCGAGCCCGTGTCCCCAGCGCCTGCACCAGTTTTTGGAACAACGTCTTCGGGCGACGGCTCTGGTTGCTGGTAAAACCTCGACGGCAAGTGCACCGAGGTTAGAATATAAAATCATCGCTGGGCGATAGCCTGCGTTAGCCACTGAAGTGGCCACCAAGTCGTAATTCCGGAGCTGTCCATGTGCACACATAGAGCAGCCGAAAGCTGAAGCTCACGCACACAGCGCTGAGACGAACTCAGCGGGAACAGTCGCGTAGAGCATAAGAGCAAAAGCTTGCTCGATACACGTTGCCTACAAAACAGGTGCGTTCTCGAAGATCCTCGAGGGGCCAGCCCGGTGCTTTTTTCACCGTCGGTAGGCAATCTGTGACGATAGACTGCAGTAGTAGTATGTACTGCAGGCGTAAATAAAACAAAAAAAAAAAGCGGGCGTGTGGGTGGCAAGCGCGCAGTGCGCTGCCGTTCTTTGCCTCCGAGAGAGGAGAGGACGAGCTATAGTGCAGGGAGGGTTGGACACCCTCTCCGAAGCTTCCGGGCGCGAGTCATTGTCCGTCGGAGGCGCACGGACTGCTCAGGCCGCGGCGCTGGCATGGTAGTTTGGACTGATCACCCAGCGGGGGATTGCAAGAACGTGCTTGGAATGGGTGTGTGCTCAACCCCGCACTGGTCCCGTCTGCGCCATGTGTCGGTCCTTTAAGCCACGGACACATAGGGCGGACCATCATCAGCGCGGAACCTGAGTGTCTGCAGACAGGACAGCGGTGTGAGCCTGGTTTGTCAGGCGGCTGTTCGTAGCTCGTCACAGCCAGCTACCATCACCCAGCGGGGGGAGGACTCAGGCTGTCGGAACCAACTGGATAGTCAGGCTTCGTCAGTCTTCCGCAAGAACGACGAGTTTGTCGCCTTTCGACCACTTCCGGGGGCGCGCCTTGTCTATCGGGTTCAGCACCGGTTCGTCGTCGGAGCGGTAGCCTGTGTTGTATAGGATGAACGTCCACAGAATGCGGGGTGGGGGGGAAATCCTAGTTCCATGTCTAAGCTGTCCTGTCTGCATCGCTTTCATGCATGTTTGACGCTGGAAAAAAAGCAGGGGGGTTTGTGGTGATCTCCGTCAGTTGGGCACCTCGCGCTATCTCCGTTCTTTGTCTTCCACTCGTTCTACTCACAGCTGCACATCTATTATTTCGCTTACTTACTCCTTTTGGCTAGCCAAAAGAGACACCGGGCTGAGGTTCGGACACTGCCGCCTCTAGGGTGAAGACAACAATAAAGATCAATGATTGCCGCTGTGGACGGATGTAAGCCGATTTCTGTCCAATGAGCCCCCCCAGGGTTTCCAGTTGTGTTTCCGACGATCCCGAATGGGCGTACAGATGGGTAACTTTCGACCTTTCGACCTTTGTGTGTTTGTGTGAAGTTCAGCTTAGTGCGTGCTTGTGGTGGTCAGGTTTTTTTTTGGAATCAGCGGTGCTCTTGAGTTTGACCGAGTGATTCCCCAGACGTCTTTCTGCGCCCCGGTAAGCCTCTTCTCGCTGGGCAACCCGAGAGCCTGCTGTTGCTTTTCGCGTTTTCTCGCCTTTCTTGCCGCACCCTTTCCGCAGATAATTGGTGCGCTCTGCGAGCGGAGAGCTAGAATCAAGAAAAACACACCCATCAGCACGCAGTTGTGGCAACGGACGATGCTCATGACTTCCCAGAAAGACAGCTCCTTGTTGAGCGGGATGAAGTCCTCGCAGGGGCGCACGTAGATCTCGTTGCCTTCGTTGGACAGCAACTCCTTGAGGATGGAGTTCACGTCGCGGCACTCGGCGACCATGGCGAGGGCAGCGCTTACCATCTCGTTGCTCATGACGTAGTCGGATACGCGGGCCATGTTGATCAAACTCCGAGTCCGCGGGTCAAGCACCTCCGACACTACAGCGAATGAGCCGTCCTCCTTCGGTGCCCGCGACTTCGTGCTTTCGGCAACCCAGTTACGCCGGCGGAATCTGCATAGTGAGTAGCGATCATTCGACTGCTTTTCCCGCATTACCGACACCATCTATTTATATAACTCTACGAGAGTATACGACCCACGTTGCACATGCTATAAAGCATGTGACATAACATGGTAGAAGGCATCAGATTAGATCACATGATAATACCCACATGGCCACATTTGAAGTCACTTGTACTTTCGTAACAAGTGGGTCATGTACGTATGTCGATACTGGGGAGTGGTAGTCGCGGCCTCAAGACCAGACGACCATAAACAACGGACGGGCGCGATCCAGATTATGGCCGAAAAAGAGTCTGAGCGACCAGCATTTGTTTGACCTCCCCCTGTGGTGTGGTGCGGCTGCGATTCCGCCAAATACGGAGGAAACGGGACATACCCCCCGTCTTTAGAAGGGCGCCTTTGGCTCCGGATGTCGTGGATGAGGAGAAGCGAGGTGAGCGACCGTCCGTCGGCAATCTCCATGTCGGCCTGCGGGGGGTGGTTTACGTTTTCCTCCGGAACAAAATAGTACCCACGCAATAGCCGTGGAATCCATACCCGAACAAAATAGCACCCGCACACGAGCCGTGAAATCCGTACCCGGACGAAGTAGGAAACAGGGTCAAGGTGTTGTAGGGGCCTGGAACACCATGCATGCGGTGGCATAGGGTACCCTCCACTATGTTTTGATCACGATCTCGTGATTCAACCCCCTGCGACAGCGGATGCTGAGCCGTTACGGGACTGAAAGTACTGGTACCTCATCAAGGCCTTGGACACCACCTCGAAGGAAGTGGTGGTGAAGTTCCGGCATCTTGCATGCCATCTTCAACGAACCCGCACCGCCTGTCGCAGTTTGTGCAGCTGTGGTAGTTCGTACCACCAGCACGATAACACGGCGCTTTTTAGAATCAAAGTTCGCTTGGTAAAGTTCGCTGCCGGCTCGGTTTTGCCATTGGTTGAGGCTGACGCCGTTGAGCAACAACAAGACACAAAAAACGACGGGGCGGGGGGGTAGGAGACCTCGTATTCTTCGTCGGCCAGAATGAAGATCGAATCGTACTCTTCGACAGGAAGCTTCTCCAGCTGGTGCCTGCGTTTGATGTTCAAGGGATCGATCCCCCAGGAGGGAACGCGCGTTTAGATTCAGCTTTTCAGGCTCGAAGGGGGTCCATTTCTTTGAGCATGTGTTTTGGATAAACCAGTGGGAGAGCTCAGAGAGCACGTATATCTTAACCTGACAAATTCTTCATTTCTCTTCAACGAGCGTCGAGCCTCGCATTGAAAGCTGAGCGCGAAAGTATTTTTTTTTTTTTGTTTCGGCACCGGAAAGACATACCTCATGACGGGATTGCCCGTGACGTGTCTCAGCGTGAGATTCAGAAGGTTGGTGTGCGTATCTCGGCCGTTTGCGTTGAGCTTCTCTTCCCTGCGGAATAAATGGGGTCGGTATTTTTTTTTCCGAGTGCTGAAGACATAAAGAGACACTGCGAGGTTGAGAGGTCACTCTCTGCTATTGCCTACGGCAACGCATTCAGGCGTGTTTGATACTAGCATCAAGTCTTTTTTCAAAAAGGCTGTTGTTGGTTTGTCCCTGTGGTAGCACTAGTTCGTTTGGTCGTTCTCAGTACTCATGTACAGACGTGTTCCGGAAGTGTTCCCTTCAGTACAACATAACGCAGGACGTCCAGATTGGTGTCTTTCGGCCTTTGTTTGTTTCGTAAGGTTCAGTTGGATGCATAGGGTCGGTGGGCGGGGTTGGCTGGGATAGAAAGCTTTGCTCTCTCGGATATAGACTTCAACTCATGCCAGTGCATGTGGCGAAAACAAAAAAGTTGGTAAAGGGGGCGAACCTTGCCTCCTCGGGGACCGTCGAGAAGATGGTCAGTTCGGAGCCCTGTGCGACCGCGCTGTCGAGCTCGTGCAGCATGTCTGCCAGATCTCGGCGCCAGCCGATGAACAGCACCTTCTCGCACTTCGGCGGCGGCTTGTGCTGCCCGGTCACTTTTTTGGTCTTCGGCGGGTACTTCACGAACGGCAGCTCGCACGGGTGGTACGAGTCGTCGTCCTCCGCCAGCACGATGATCTGCATCCCAGCCTCGATCACGAAATTATCCGGCGGGTTAAGCCGCGTGGAGCCCGGCTCGTCCGGGTGAGTGTCTGGCAGCCTGACGCCCAAGGGGATCGCCTCGTCGAAGCAGAACAGAACTTCGCTGAACTTCTTCCCGATGAGTCCCGGCCACTCTTCCATGTAGAACTCGCAGCCTTCGAATCCGAGGACGCGCTCTAATATCGGTGCCAGCCCCGGTTGCCGGGAGCTCTGCACAATCAGCCGCCCGATGAAATCGTGCGCGACGACCGTCTCGACGAGGTCCCCGCCGATGATGTGCACCAACTCGCTGTTGTCGACGTCGGCGACCTCCACCGTGATGTGGCCCTGCTGGTACTGCAATCCCACCAGGCAGAGGACCACCCGCAGGGAGCGCGAATCCGCCTCGTCTGCGGACATGCCGACGGACGAAAGGACAATGACGGACCGAGCGGTCTTCGCCGAAACGTGCTGCAAGTCGTGGAGGACGGTCGCGTTGCCCTTCCGGCACACGACGATGCTGCCACGCAGGTTGATGTTGCTGTCCCGGACTTCCTGCTCCATGACTTCCTTGTCCATCTCCGCGAGGACGACGATCGCGCAGCTCTTCCCCTCCTTCACGAGCGACTCGTTCGCGTTGGCGATTTCGCGGATGAGCGGCAGGGTTTTGTCGGACCAGCCGAGTATTAACGTGTGCCCAGTTTCGATGACGCGGGCCTTCCCCTGCTTGAGCGAGTCGAACCTGTCGCTGATCGCATCGGAGATCAGCCCGATGACCAACGCGAAAACGAGCATCCCGCCGATCGTCAGCATCAGCGCCACGATCCGCGCCCCGGTCTCCTGCTCCTCCGCGTGCACTCCGCTGTCGGCGATGAACGCCCACGCGTGCCACATGGCCGAGCCGACGGTTTCGGTCTTCACGAAATACATCAGAATCCCGCCCAAGACGATGAGGAACACCGTCAAAAACAGCAGGCTCAGCGGCTTGCTGTACGCCGACGCGCTGAACCAGTAATCGAGACGGTACATGACGAAGTGGCGCACCAGCCGCTTCCTTGCGAGGTAGTTGGTGTAGGCGTGCGGGCTGTCCGGGTGTTCTCGCTGCTCGGCTTCGATTGTTTCGGTGATCTTGTCCCGCGTCCTGCGGAGGAGGCTGTACTCTCGGAGGAGGAACCTGCCGGAGATCACCAGCAGCGACGAGATGGCCACGAGGAATAACCACGTTTCGAGGCCTTCTTCCAGAGCGTCGTTGGACCGGTCGGACGCTTCGGGATGCGAGCCCATGAGCCGGATCTGCTCGGCCATGAGGTAGTTCTGGCGGGTCACCCGCTTCAGCTCGCTGGTCTGCCGCAGGTAGAAGAACAGCGCGCCGATGCTGCTGAAGATGCAGCCGAGCACGAACATCCCCGCCCCGCCGGACTTGTGGCCGTCGTCATCGTCGCCCATCGAGCGGGCCCCGCGCCGGCTCGAAACCCGCCGGCCGCCCCGCCGCCGCGCCGCCCCCCCTTCTCGTCAAGTGCCCGTCGTTCCGCACCCTCCACCCCCCTTTCGGAGTTGCGGTGGGTCCGGTTGGGCGGCTGGGGGGATGCTAGCGGACCGGCTCGGGTCCTCCTTTTTTTTGTTTTTTTTTCCGAGACTAGAGGTATGCTAATAGCTCTATCGAGCCAACCCCACTTTTTAGGGGGTCGGGGGCGAAGCCCGGGGGCACTTTTTCGTAGTGTTTTTTTGGGTCAGAATTTTTGTCAGCGGCCATAGCTTTTTTTGCCCCTGGAAATTGACATCGCAGTGGCACAGTGAACGGCGCCAGGGTTTAGGGCTGGAGTTCCCGGGTTCGAACCCCGCCGAGGACCTTTTTTTGGTTCTCCTTGGTCTTCGGTCAATTCCCTTGCTCCGGGGTTTTCTTGACCCGTGATTTGGCACCGGGTAGGTTGCATACTTCAGGCCCGGACGGAACTTAGCCTTACCAGAACTTAGCTTCGCCCGAACTTTGCTTTGCTTCGCCGAACTTAGCTTCACCAGAACTTAGCTTCGCCCGAACTTTGCTTTGCTTCGCCCGAACTGTGCTTTCACCAGAACTTTGCTTCACCAGAACTTCCCCGGAACTTAGCTTCACCCGAACTTTGTTTCGCCCGAACGTTGTTTCGCCCGAACTTTGCTTCACCGGAACTTAGCCTCACCCGAACTTTGCCTTGCTTCGCCGAACTTAGCTCCACCAGAACTTAGGTTTGCCCGAACTTTGCTTTGCTTCGCCGGAACTTTGCTTTCACCAGAACTTAGCCTCCCCAGAACTTAGCTTCACCCGAACTTTGCTTTGCTTCGCCGAACTTAGCTTCACCAGAACTTAGCTTCGCCCGAACTTTGCACTTTGCTTTGACTTAGCTTCGCCCGAACTTTACTTCACCAGAACTTAGCATCGCCGAACTTTGCTTTGCTTCGCCCGAACTTTGCTTTCACCAGAACTTAGCTTCACCCGAACTTGCTGCTGACTTAGCTTCGCCGAACTTAGCTTCACCGGAACTAGCTTCACCCGAACTTTGCTTTGACTTAGCTTCGCCCGAACTTTGCTTTGCTTCGCCCGAACTTTGCTTTCACCAGAACTTAGCTTCACCTGAACTTTGCTTTGACTTAGCTTCGCCGAACTTTGCTCCCTTCGCCAGAGCTTAGCTTGACCAGAACTTTGCTTGACCAGAACTTTGCATCGCCCGAACTTGCTTCGCCAGAACTTCGCTTTGCCCGAACTTTGCTTTCGCCCGAGCTTTGCTTTGCTTCGCCCGAACTTAGCTTCGCCCGATTTTTACTGTTTCCCGACTTTAACTCCTGCCTCTAGTCTCGCTGCGCGCCGGTCTTTACCGGCGCAAATGTACTTTGAGCGGGGGAGTCCTTTTTACAGATGGACGTCTGGTTGTCTAAAAACACTACCACTATTTGATCCTGCTACTGTTCGGCTACCCGGAACTTTTATTAATATTCGACAAATCGAATAATAACACAGTGTTATTATTCGGGGGGTCGAATAACAACAGTTATTCGACACGCGTCCAGCAGTCAAAAAAACGCTACCAGTACTGGACGCCTGCTATTGTCGACCCGCATCATGCGTACCCGAAATATTTTTCGGTGTTCGACAAGTCGAATAATCACACGGTTCGATCCGTCCATTTATCTTAGTTTATTGTGAACAGATCACTGCTTCGCATGCTGCGTGATGCTATGCAGGGGGGTTGCAAGAACGTGCTTGGAATGGACATATCTGCAGGACCATCATCAACTTAGTTTCGTGATTGGGCAGCGCATCCCGCCTTGCCATGTTTGACGGATGCGAATTGATGTATTTTTCAAGTCTTCTTCGGCAGCAGTATCTTTGGCAATGGCACCGGAACTAACTCGTCGGTTTCCAGCGAAAACGAGCTTCGGCTCCCGACCTCTCGTTTGGAGGGCTGGGCGGCACAACTGACGCACACTAACGCAGGTGCGCCGTAAAGCATGCCTCGGGAGCCTTCCAAGGCCGGCAAGTTCGCACTAAACTACGAGGCTGGAGCGATGAAGGGTAAATTTGAAGAGAGAACTGAGAGAAGCTAGCAGCAAGAGAATCGGTCGGTGGTTGGTACTGCAAGAGCCGACGTGTCATGGTGGTTCTTTCCACGAGTTGACAAGAGGAGGCTTGGGCACGTACGTCGACTGGGCAGGTGGCAGATGTTCGGTTCTTCCGAAATGTAGTAATGAAATTCCACTAACTGCAGGTTCAATGAGCCGTCTGCAGTCCCAGCATAATAGCTTAATCCTTGAAATAAGCACAAGACTACTGACTGGATCAGCCAGGTATCTTACCACTCAGTATAGACGAGAGTGGCCAACCAAGGGTCCTCTGGTGCCTCGTTATAACACAGGGTGATAGGCACCTTGGTCACTACAGTCCGGAGTGCAGCACGATGCGTTGGGTGGGCATGCAAAGGACATGCAGAACGGGTGGCAACACTCATGCAAGCCGTTGTCTGAGAGAGCTCTTGTGCGAAGCGACGACACTCAAACACGACAACACCTGTTTGATGCGTATTCTCTGGAGACGGGGTGCACCATCACGTGCGTAGCTCAGTCTGAAGAGAGTTCTTGGGCGAGGAGTGACGACAACGCGTGGATAGCCTTCAGGTCCTTGCTCGCCAAGCCGTTTAGCCGCCGCTCTAGCTGCTGCACGGCCTGACCGAGGTCTTCGCGCAGAGCGTCGACCAGCTGCTGCGCGCACTGGCTGGCGCTCGTGATCTGCTCGGCGGCGCGGGACTGGGCGCTCTGCGCGACCCGATCCAACGACAACGCGTCGGTCCGCAGCGTCTTCAGATCGGCGTCGAGGGCAGCGCACCGCTCCTGGATCCCTGCAACCTCCTCAGCGCTGGAGGTGAGGCGAAGGCGGAGGCTATCGGACATGCCGGCAATGGCCTGGTTGCTCTCCTCCTGGCACCCGCGGACCTGCCCCCAGAGCACGTCGCAGTGCTCTGCGACGTACTCCGCCTTGGCGGCCGACTCGGCCCGGAAGCCGCGCACGGACGCCGTGCTCCTGGCGTTCCGCTTTTCGCGGTGCGACGCCATCATCGCTTTGAACCGGTCCAGCAGCCGGTGCGCCTCCGGCTGCGACAGCGGCCGCGACAGGGACGCGAGGATTTCGCGGTCGTCCTGCCCTTCGCAAGCGAAGTCGTCGTCTTCGTCGTAGCCGTCTCCTGGGTTGGGGAAGGACGAGTGGGTCATTTCGTGGTGGAACAGCGACGCGCCGTCTCCGCCGTCGTACGAACCGAGGGCGACCCCACCCCCCCCCTTCCTCGTCAGGTCCTGAGACGCGGCCGCGTCCTCCTGCGTGTCCCGCACCAGCACTTGCGACGGCGCCGCCGTTTTCGGTTTTTTCGTCGCGAAGAGGTCGCCATCCTCCCCGCCACTCCCTTCGTCGGCGTCGGAAGGGTCGGAGAGACGGCCGTTGGCCGGGCCTGGACGGGGGGCGGGCGCCGAGTCCCGCGGCCTCTTGCGCGGGGTGGCGGCGGCGGTGTCCTTGAGGGCTGCCATCACCGCGAAGATGTCGTCGTGCCGCGTGCCGCTGACGGCGGACGCGAGGCACTTTCGGAGGAGGTCCGCGTCTTTTCGGGTGACCGCGAGCTGCACGATCTTGGCCAGGTCCCCGGCCGGGATGTCGTCGACGTGCGCGCAGAGCTGCGAGAAGACCCGCGGCGACAGCCGCGCCGAATCGTCCCGGGCCAGGTGCTTCAGCACCGCGGCCGACACCGCCGCCGACCGCACGGGATCCGCGGTTTTCCCGGCTGACGGGTGGTCCACCAGCGACAGCAGCGACCGCGGCGTTAGGTGATCGCACACTTCGGGCAGCCTCGGCAGCAACGGAGCGAGTACTGCCACACACCTTTCCTTCAGCCTGCCGCACTGTTCACGCGATTCCCGCAGGCCCCGCTCGATGACCTCATGCCCGGTGCTCCCGCCGCGGGGTCTTCCCCGCATCGCCTCACGTACGTCGTTCTCCAACGTGCACACCCAGTCTGACGTCAGCACGCTGAGGAGTGCCGCTGAGCCGACGGCGTCTGCGCTCTCCTGGCACACCGCGTCGAACGCCTGGAGGAGGCGGTTTGCGGCGCGGTCGACGCCCAGGAGGGAGGCGAGGAAGTAGAGGGGGACGCCGTCTTCGAGCGAGATGTCGCGCATCTCGGTGAGCCCGTAGAGCACGGGCAGCAGGTCGTCGAAGGCGGCCGCGAGCTCGGCGGGCAGCGGCAGCGCCGCGCGCGGGGCGTCGCCCAGCTCGCGGTCGAAGTAGCGGCTGCTGGCGGCCAGCACCACCTTGTGGCAGCGCCACTCGCCCTGCGGCCCCGCCACTGTGCAGTCGGCGAACCGCCCCGCCGCATACGACTCCCACAGCGACGCTTCCATCTCGTACTGGGTCACGATGACATATATACGGGAACCGCAGGCCCACACCCTGGATGTGCCCTGTATATAGAGTGGGATTGAAATTGCCGGGGGTTGAGAGTCTTCGATCGCAGTAAGGATATCCTTTACACGCAGGGTAAAGTTAAAATCTTCGACTCAGTACCAAAACATACGAATTCACTATGGTTACGGTGCGTATGTACGCACATGGGGTGGTTATTCTTGCGTTCTTTGTGGGTTAAGAAGCTTTGGACGGTTTGGGGGAGGTGGCCGCAGTAGTTGTTCCACAAAAAAAAAATTTTTAAACCCGATTTGTTTCCAGAAAGAATGGGTGGTCATCTTTTTTTTGGGTCTAAACGCCTGTTACCAAAAAGACACAAGGTTTTGACCCTGCATGATATAGAGTGGGATTAAAATCGCCGGTTTTTTGGAGTCTTCGATCGCAGTAAGGATATCCGTTACACGCAGTGTGGCCTTCAAACCTTCCAGCCTGATAATAGGTACCTACCCCCCCCCGTGAACATGTCACCCCCTTTTGTGCAAAAATCCGCTGGGGGGTGACATACTCAAGGGGGGTGACACACTCAAGGGTTTGCAGAGGTCATCTGAGCCTCGGCTGGGGGGAAATGTCCGTAGCAGCCCTTCTAGGACACGACCGAGACAGAACGCTGGGCCCTTGGCAAGACCCGCCCGACTTCCAACCCCAGTTCCTCAGGACCCCCTGCCGGCAGGGAGACCCTGCCGACGCGCTCAACGCAACAAGCAGCAACAAGCTCGAACGACTGGGCATAACGCGTCGCAAGCCGAACCAATGTGCCACATTGACGATCGGACGCGAACAAAGCAGACCAGGCACGAACGTGAAGAGAGTGATGATTGAACCGTTGCGCAAAGCAGACCAGTGGCATGAATGACGTAAGTGATACGTGATTGTCATCATCCACTGCTCTCCTTCTCGCGCACAGCAGACATAATGGCCGCTGTGTCTAGGCCGCTGCTTCCGGCTCAGCATTTGCTCAAACTTCTGCATTGAACGCCCCTCAGGTTGCAAGTGCAAGGCACTTGCAACAATTTTACAAACTTCCTTCTCCTGTTCACAGTCCGTGCACTTCAGCAAATCGTGTTGGCAGAATGATAACATTGCGAGGTCTGGATGTGTTTCGAAGTCTACAGGTCGTTCCATCAGTTGCAGCCACCAACAAGCCGAACAATCCACTCTCAAGAAGTTCCGATGCATCCTGACGGGCGTTTCCTTGAAATTTCTCAGGCATACACTTGCAGATTCGGGACAATATGGCGGACAGTGTTCCCGTCTCGACGTCTTGCTGAAGAAAAGTCGTGAGGTCGTTGCAAGCGTCATTCGCAACCGACGCAATGCGGTTGACCATGTTGTGCATTGAAGGAACTCTAGGATGGCCCCCAATTAGCAGCTGTTGCCCAAGTTTTGAATCCCGCGAAACCTCTCATTTACCATGCAGGGTCAAAATCTTGTGTCTTTTTGGTACATGGCCACCAATTTCTTTCCGGAAAAAAACTGGGTTTTTTGAATTTTAAAATTTTGGAACAAACTCTGCAGTATTTTTTGATGGAGTTGAGCAAAAAGCTTTTTTTCCAAAAAAAAATTTGGAGGCCATCGGCTCCGCGGCAGCGTTTTAAAAAGACACAATGCATGTTACAACGTTGTTGGCTGCTTCAAGACCACGTGTCACTTTGGCGGTCGCGCAAGCAACCAAAGAGGCGAGGATGACCGCTTCGATTGTAGTCTGCTGCTGTGCATGCTCACTGGTGCGGTAGGCGGCGGTGAAAGCGGAAAACTCACAAAAAAAAAAAACGTTCAAAAAAAAATTCCGCTGCGCGGGGCCACTCCCCACTGGGACAACAGGACAAAACCTTGAGTATGTCACCCCCCCTCTCAGGCCTTGGGGGGTGACATACTCAAGGGTTTTTTGGGGGGTGACATGTTCACGGGGGGGGGGGGTAGGTATCCAATAAGGACTTGAGCTTTTTGAGTTCTTTGTGCGATAGGGTGTTTTAGACGGGGCACGGAAATGGGGCGATGGTCGTTGCATTTCTTGCTCGAGCGATTCGAGGTGAGGCGAAAGAGGTCGCCACAGATTCGTTGCACTCTGACTAATCCTGGCGGCAACGTCCGGTCGAGAACTTCGTCGCTCTCGCTTCCAATCGCCGAATTTCATGAAGATGAACACCGGAAAACGGATAAGAAACACGATGAAAATGAAGAAAAGACAGTGGCGAAGAGCGTGTCGTGATAGAGGCAAGAGTTGACAAGCCCTCGCCGCTGGAAGCGGAATGAACGGAACGGAGTGGCGACGGGGGGGGGAGAGGAGGATACGAAGAGGCATCTGAACACAGCATTCCTACCTGGGCCACGGGGCTGGGCAAAGACGGGCATCGAGCTGAGCCGAGAATGCCTAATCGGAGCCAGTACTCGAGCCAGGTGCAGGCCGCGTACGACGTCACTGGGTGAGCCATTCTAGGGTATTTTGCGGTTCAAAGAACCGGTATTTTAGGGTCTCCGGTTGACCGTGTTGAGGCTGGGAATGGTAAGGGGGAAGAAGAGGGGGGGAGATGCTGCTCGTGCCTGGGGTGCTTCCACACTACTCCGTGTAACCGGACTGGGTGCCCCCCTTCATGTAGCCTTGTGCTGTCCCCTTGCGACCGCGGAATGCTGCTTTCACGGAGAAACGAGAGCTCGCCACTCGCCGGCGCGCGATGATGAGAGGGTTGGGGCGTGTCGGGTCCTTTTTTGTGAAGCGAAAAGTTCGCTTGAAAACTCCGGGGGCTTAAACTTTAGAGTTTTCATTTTCATTTAGTTGCCGCCTGTGCGATACGGCTTGACCTTTGACTTCAGAACTTGACAACGATGGCGCGACAGCGAAAAACTGATGACGCGTGTGCCCTGAAAACTTGACTTCCGTGGCCAATACGCGCACACGTTTGGCCCGCATCTACGACACGGTGTGTTTCTTTGCATGCGTCTGTGACTTCCTTCATACGGCAACCGAAAGTGCACGTGATAAACGAGATGGCGAGCTCTCATGCTCTCCAACATTGCATGTTTGGTAAAAAGAAAGCATGATCATGATGCGAGAAAGAAAGAAGGAAAGGATGATGGATGGAAACAACGAGAAAGAAGCGGGGAGACCGCTGGGATTGAAAGGAACAAACCGCAGCCCGATGCAAGCTTGCACGCACACTGTTCGCGGGGCTGTTAGCTTGCGCGCACACTCGCCTGAGAAGCAGGCATACAAGTCATGCAATAATACAACTGAGTGGTATTGTAATTTTGAATCCCCTCTGTGAACTTGCCCTGTTTCGACACGCTAACACCGCCATGCCGCAAGCTTACACCCCTGACTTTATCTCGCGATAGAAACTTTCGATCTCCAGCTCCGGTTTGGCCAACAGGAAAAGTTCTGCTCAATAAGATGATCCCGCTTGCTTAAGTTTCTCGCTCCTTCTTTCCTTTTTTTGTTTTGCTTGGTTCGAACTTTCTTTTAAAGAGGGCGGCTTCGCGGGGTTCTTCTTTGCTCTTTTCGTTCGGTTACACACTTTCAATGTCCTTTTTTTCTTCTGATTTTTCGTTATTCACACACAGAACGCGGACGTATTTACGCAAAATAGTGGCGCCGGTTTCGTTTGGTCTCTGCTGGGCGCGACGCCTTTGGATGAAACGTGGCAGGAGCCAAGTTAATTGTTGACTGTGCAGCTTGGGCGAGAAGCACTGCGGGCCGGATGGGTTTTGAATGATGGCGTATCCTCCGGAGGGGGGAAGCTGCAGGATTCGAATACCTCCCGACTGACGGGTACAGTGCTCCAGGTACTGTGTGGCCGGCTTTACCGCATACAGTGCGAGGAGCACGACCAGAACAAGAGCTTTGTGTGCACGCATCTGTATCTGCGCCGTGGGTTTGACGGCGCAGCCGAACTGCCTGTCTTCCGTCGTGGGAAAGGCATTGCTCAATAGGTGTCCCTTGCCGATGATCAGATGGAGTGTAAGGTACTGAGCGCAGAAGCGAATCCTCGGAGAAGGATGATTTCCCATCTGTTTGTCGCGGTACCTAGCGTCTGCAGGCAGAACAGCGACGTGGGCGCAACAAGACCACCGAAGCTTCAAGAGGAAATGCGCAACAACCTGGGGAAGGAAGGTCGAACCCCCGCAGCGGATACTAGTATCTGGCTACTAAGCTGGATGTGTCCTGGTGGCGGTTTGGTGACACACTGGTGGCATGCACGCGACTACGTCGTACCCTAGCTACTGTGACATGTGCCCCAGAGTACACACATGCGCCCAGCTACGTCCAGACAGGAGGTAGTATCCAGAGGAATCAGGTGGCCTTGCCGGGGCGAGAGCTGGTTTCCCCTGTTGTTTCGACGTGTTGTCGAGGACACGCTGGCGGCCGGGTACGCCACATGTATGCATGTCCTTCCCCACCTGATGCTTCTTCGCCGGTTCGTCGTTGACGGACTCGTCACCGTGCCGGTACTTCCCTCGACAATGCCTTGGTCTAAAAGGACAGCAATGCAGGCCTGTTTTGTAGACCAATCTGGACGCCACCAAGCCGTATCTGGGGAAACGGGGGATGCGATCACCGGAGGGAGAGCTGCGCCTTCTCCTGTTTCGAGATGGGGTCCAGGACACGCTGGCGGATGGTTTCGGCCTTGTACGCCGTCTTCATGTGCTTCTTCGCCTCCCGGGACTCCTTCTTGAGCTGCTTGATCTGCTGCTTCCGCGCCTTCTTCTCCTCCGGGGTCTCGTTCTTTTCCCGCCCCACGGTCGTGTCGATGATGGTGATGAAGCTCTCTTCTCCGGCGCTGCCCTTTTCCGCGTCGCTGCCAGCGTCCTGATCCGCTTCGCTGTCTGCACTCGCGCCTGCTTTCCTGTCGTCCAGTAGCTGCTCTAGCGGCTTCGCCTCACCGAGCGCTTCGAGATTCTTCATATTCAAGTTGTTCGTTCGGAGCTGATGGTTTGATCGAATAATGAAACAACGACGCAAACTGAATGCTTGAATGCTGTGGGGTGGGAGGGGAGGGGTGGGGTGATCGGACCTGCAGGTTGGTAGGAAAACAACAATAACCACGGCGAATAAAATGCAGGGAGGCGTCGAAGGTGGCTTCTTCGACCTATTCTCAAATAAACTGTAAATGGGTGCGGACAGAGGATTTGCTTCGTTGGGTCGTGACGAACGACTGAGTCCTGGTTCTAAGTGAGCCGCTTCTGGTATGCAGTGGCTGACGAGAGCTGCCTAATGGAGTCCGAGCGATCAATTCATCAGATCCAACAAAGGGTGTCTGTTCATCTTGACGGGAGGACGGAGGCCGTGGAGAAGTCGGCACGCATTCTGAGTGCAACAACTCAGTCGTGGGTTCTGCGAAAGTCGCCAGGTGACAACACAGCGCACTCAACCGGCGAGGTCCCTTCAGTGCGCAGAGAAAGATGGCAAGCATACGAGGACGCCCTTCTTCGTCACCTTGATCCTGCCCTTCTCCGCGGCGATGATAGTTGGGTGATTCTGTGGTGTGTTGTTGTTGTTGGGGTGGTGTGCGCAACCCCGGTTGTGCCTGAACCGTTGCAGAAGCTGGGAAGAACTGAAGTGGCAGTGTGACCGGCTGCAAGCCCCCGCATGGACACCCTGCGCCGGGCACACCTTGCTCCAGCTCTCATGTCACCTCTCAGTTTCGTTGACCTTCTCTCTCTGCCACAGCCACGATCCGGTGGAAGCATGCTCATTCATCCGCATCCTCTTTCCCACAGAGTACCCGCTCCACTCCTCCAGCTTCTGCTGCAGTTAAAAGGCACCCTGTGCCGCGCGGGTTGCAGCTTTCAAGGGACCGGCTTCCCGCCTCCACCGGAATGGTTCCCCCCGTGAAGGGCGAACGAGTGGTCCGCAAACTCGGAGCAGGCGAGCTAGTCAGCGACTGGCGGTCCATCTAAGTTGCACATACAGGACATCGCAGGTCAGTCCGGGGGGTCGTTGTATAATGGTTTAGCTTGAAGGGAATTGGAAAGGTTGGAAAAGGTTTTGGGGTCTCCGTCGGTTTGTGTTTTATTTTATTTTTTTTTAATATCTTTTTGCAGGCTACTAGCTTCATTTTGCCTCAGTTTTCCAAATTCCGTCTCAATAGCCAATTTGCTTTTCCCGCTCTGAAACTGATAAGCCTTTGTTTGGGCCACCCGAACCTTCCAAAATGGGGGGGTCCGGGGGCTCCGCCCCCCGGCAAACGGTACGGTACATTCAGGTGGAGAAAGAGTTTGTACTTCTCAGTCTGTTTGTCGCGTTAAACACACCCACCAACGTACTGGTGGCACTGTTTGCCACCTGTGTGCACATTCCTGAAGAGTGAACAACAGCCCATTTCAAATTCATCCACAACTCAGATACTGTGTGCTGGTAAATCATTGGCACGAGTAGATGCAGACCGGATATCACACGGAACAAGGCACTTGTTTCAACTCGGAAAGAATCTGTCACGAACTCCGGGCTACTTCTGAGCCTCGACTCTCTCACTCGGCTCAGCTCCCGCGGCAGCCCCAGTTCTGCCAGCCAGCCCACCATGCCCAGCGGCGACCCACAGATGCCCAGCCCCTGACCGCCAGCCCAGCCCTTGATCGCCAGCCAGCTTCGTGGCACAGCGGCCTAACCCACGCCTCCACCGGACCCCCACGACTTTTTTCATCGAAGGTCGTTTTTTGCACTTTTTTTTTTATTTTTTGAGCCGCCCGGATTTCCAAATTCCGTCAGCTGACGGAATTTGGAATGGGAAGCTAATGCCCTGTCTTTTTGGGGGGTTATTATTTTTTCGGGGGTTCGCGTAACCCTTCTTTCCCGGAAGATAACGTTATCTTTTCTTTTCTCTCTGGCGCTCTTTTTCTCTCTATCTCTCTCTATGGCTAGCAGAGCGACTATTGCGACCGACACCACGAACACACCCGTAATGAATGTGACCAAGGGCTCCCCACGTTCTATGTTGAGCAGTAGTTGCCATGTAGCCCGTACCGGTCCAAGTCTCATTGCTACTTCCACAGGTGTTCCCGGGGGGGGGGGGGATCAAATGATGACAGTTATTCGAACACGCGTCTTGGTTGTCTAAAAAACTGATACTGTTCGGCTACCCGGAACTTTTATTGGTGTTCGAACAGATCGAATGATAACACAGGTGTTATTAGTCGGCCCTCTTTACCCCCAACCCGAGAGGATGCGTTACACGTGAAAGATGAGCGGGGCGGCGTACCTCGAGTGTCGAGAGCGAAGTGAGGACCGTTTGGCAGTCGAACGCCTTGGCGGGTTCCTTGATTTTGACGTACTCGTACTTCAGCTCGTCTTCTTCTTCCTCGCCGGCTTCCAGCTTCTGCTTCTCTGAGTACTGCAGGCGCTCGAGCGCAACTTGCTTGGCTTCGTCCAAACCAGTTTCGTAGTCTTCGACGAGGTCGATGTCCTTCTTCGACCGCAGCACGGTGTAGAACTTGCCGCCGGCGTTCATGTGGAAGATTTCCTCGCCGGTTGGCTGCAGGCGGTCGACGAAGCCCTCGTGTTTTTCCGTTTGGAGGAAGTGGCCCTGTTTTTGGCCCTGCACGAAGTCTTGCAAGGCAGGGACGTACGCGTCTACAGGCAGCGGTCCTTCTGTACGCGGGTCGCCTTCCTCCAACTCCATGTCGTGGACGTTGTACTCGTCTTTCATCAACGCGGCGAACTCGAGGTCGACGTCACGCTTCGCAGCCTTGTGCTGCGGGTACTCCCCCATGTCCACCTCTTCCTCTTCCTCCTCCGGGGCTTGCATCATCTGCCGGATGAAGTCCTGGCCGAAGTCTTCGTATGCCTCATCTTCGAACACACCAGCAACGTCATCGTCGTTCGGGTTCTGCATGTCGTACGCATACCGCATGTCCTCGTTGAGCACGTCCCCCTGGTACCCAGGCGCCCGCGCATTAGACCTCTTCGACACGTGGGTCAGCGTCGTCGCGGACTTTTCGTCTTCATACGAGGGATCCTCCACCGACTTGTACGCCAGTCGATACGTCGACGCCGACTTCGGGTCGATGAACTTCTTCGCCGGCATTTTGCCCCAGCTTCTTTCGTGATTTTCAAGTGTTTTTTCTTTTCGGGTGTGGAGATGTCCTGCAGTCAAAAAAGTTCTTCGTTTCCAAACTCGCGCAATCTCGAAAAATGCCCGACCTGCCCAAAGTACATACGCGCGGTAAAACCCGCCCAGCGAGTCTAGAAGCAGCAATTAAAGTCCGAGTTAGTGTCATTTCTTAGCGGTATTTCTTGTTTGCACGCGCCAGGGAGATTAGCCTGCAGCAGGACACGCGCCCCCGCGCGCCTGGATCAAGGCGACCCTGCGACAAACCCGCAAACCTGAAGCCCAACCTCACGATCGCAACGTTCAATACCACGTCGTACAGGCGGCACTACCTCGATGTGCATGGACTGGACGCGGACTTGGTCGCTTTGCAGGAGGTCCGGCTTGACGAGGCGTCGGCAAAGGCGAGTACGGCGCTCGTCCGGCAAGAGCTTGGTGCCAGGCTCTACGTCGTCGTCCGGCAAGAGCTTGGTGCCAGGCTCTACGTCGACAAGCCGCTACCGCTCAAAACGGATGGGGAACGGAGGGCTGGGCTGACATCCTCGATTTTTTGCGTTGGACCTTGGTTCCAATCTGCAACACGACGGAACGTCAAGACAAGAACTTAGCAACGCCCGAACTTTGGATCACCAGAAGTTAGCATCACCCGAACTTAGCTTGCTGCGCCAGAACTTAGCAACGCGCGAATTTAGCATCTCGAACTTAGCATCGCCCGAACCTTACTGTTACCGGTGCAAGCTCCCCCGGGCGGCGTGGCGTTTCATGTCCGCGACCGCAGCTTAACGGTATGGCAGCCGCCCATGGGACATGCAGCGGAACAACGACTGTGGGAGACGGGACGCGAAGCCCGCGAACGGTGGGTGGTAACCCCTCCGAACAGCCTCCCTGGCCCTGGCCCATGCCTGATGTCGCAACCCCTGAACCCGGGCGGCGGCGCTTTGGCATGAGCCAGGAACCTCAAGGGGAGCAGCGGGAGAGGCACCATCCACGCTTCAAAGGCCCACACACTAATGCAACAAATTCACAATCCGGTGAAAACAAGTTGCCGTACACCTCGCGTCCCTGTTCAATTGTCGATCATGTCTCTGACCCTCATCTACAGCTAAGTCAGCGACCCTCGGCGTGCCTTCTTTTGGACGACACACAGGTATAAACGGAGAAGGGGGCAGCAAGAAACTGACGAGGGCAGCAAGACGCCTTCTTGGCGTGCTGTGCATCTCTCACAGCGTAAGTTGCAAGAAAAATCAAAAGTATGGGGCAAGGAACGGACAGGAGGGGGGAAGAGGGGAAGCGCGGCGGCGGCGGCACCCTGCCCTTGTGGCCTTCACTTTTTCGCTGCCGGTGTCCGGTCGTGGTGCTCCAGGTGGGGGGGGTAGTGAGAACCACTCCCCCCAGGCTTCGCGTTCTCTGTCACAGCCAGCGTAAGCAAGACCTGCGCGGATTGCATACTGCAGCCTCTGGACACGGCCCTCACCAGCAGTACTTTGTTGTTTTCGCCGAGCACGAGCTGGCCGTCATCAACCTGCGATCAGAACCCCTAACCCGAAACCAGAAACAGCTATCCATCTGGTCTTCTCAGGATTCGGGACCGCTAACTGCGCGTCTCAGGTTCTTTTTGAGCCTTCGAAACGCGTTGCAAGAGCCAACCCGCCAGGCTGCAAGTGCGCAAAACAGGAGCCGCCGGACACGCCCTGCCGCCACAACCCCACGCCTGTTGTCAACCCCGTTGTTAGAGCAGGGGGAAGACCAGCCCTGCGGACTCGGCTTAGTTTGATTGCGCGCCCGGGAATATGTTTTCCATATTCTCCCGGAAAAAGCGCTCGCTGCGGTCTTACTACGACCGTGACGACAACACAGGGAGTTGTTCTCGTAAAGAGGGAAGGGAGAGATGAGCATGGGGCCCCTGCGAGCGCTGAGCGCGCGCCGCAGCGGGTGGGGAATAGGAGAAGGGATGTGGTGAAAAAGAAAAGCGGTGGGGGAAGGAAGGCTGAGTCAGTGCGTGCGTCTCCGCCGCCGGTCACCTTTGTGTGGGTGTCTGTGTGGCACGGGACTCCTCCTTGCCATTGTCCGCAGGCGTGTTCGAGCGTCGCGGTCCATGCGAATCGCCACGCTTGCGGGAGAACGCTCTTCTCAGTAGAAAACTCAGCCAGGTGTTGGCTATGTGCGCGTTCTATGATTGAATGCGGACCCTAGGTTTTCAAAAAGCACCATACAAAAGTTCCGGAATACCTCGGTACCTTTTTGTACCTACAACCAACCAGGGGTGTCGACCATCGAGCATCCATGCAGAGCCAGATATAGCATGTACGGGTTGATGCTAGGAATCTGGTCGAGGGTCTCATTCTTCATTTTTGTTCGTTGGTCTTCTTTTTGGGCACGAGAGACGATGGATGTGCTGCTTGCTGGTGCTCACAGGCGCGTCCAAAGCCAGGATCGGCCTGTTTTGGGACCATCTCGTGGGCACCCTGAAAAAGGATACAGAGAGAGAGAGAGAGAGAGACGAGTTAGAGTGCAGGGACCATCTCTCCGAGGAGTATCCGGTCGCCCCGGATACACATGCGTGCAAAAGCAAGCCCGTACAGATGGAGGAACCGACCGGGTTATTGTGAAATACGCGAACATGCAATAGGAATAGGGTTGTCCCTACATTTTACAGTGCCGTAGGGGGCTCGCGCGGACATGAATACTTTCTGAATCAAAAGGAAGCGCCTTGATTATTCAGTGAGTTTGATTATGGTGCTGGATGGTCATTTCCCGTCGAGGCTGGACATGTCGATGACGAAACGGTACCGGACATCGGAGTTTTCGAGGCGCTCGAAGGCCTTGTTGATGTAGTCCATGCGGATCATTTCGCACTCGGGGAGCACGTTCTTCTCGGCGCAGAAGTCAAGGAGCTCCTGGGTTTCGGCGATGCTGCCCACGGGGGATCCCGAGATGCTCTTGCGCCCCATGACCAAGCCCATGGTGTTGATTTCGTCGAGCATTCCGATGTGCCCCACGATGCAGAGCGTGCCTTCCACGTCGAGGAGCGGCATGTACGGGTTGATGTCGTGCTTCACCGGAACCGTGTCCAGGATCAGGTCGAGGGACGCTGCAGCACCTTCCATCTCCTTCTTGTCCTTGGACAAGATGAACTTGCTGGCGCCCAGGGCTCGCGCTTCCTTTTCCTTGTCGCTGGACCTGCTGAGCACGGTGACTTCCGCACCCATGGCAGCGGCGAGCTTGATGGCGATGTGGCCGAGTCCGCCGATGCCCACGACACCCACTCGCGACTTCGGCCCGATGTTGTACTTGCGCAGCGGGGAGTAGGTGGTGACGCCGGCGCAGAGGAGCGGCGCGGCGCGCGAGGCGTCGAGGTTGCTCGGAACGCGGACGAGGAAGTGCTCCTTCACGACGGTGTACTTCGAGAAGCCGCCCTGCGTCTGTTCCTTGCTCTCGCGGTCGACGCCGCCTGAGGTCGGCGTCGTGCCTTTCCTGCACAGCTGCTCCTTCTCCCGGCCGCACTGGTCGCACGACAGGCAGCTGTCGCAGAAGTACCCAACCGCCACGAGGTCGCCCGCTTTGAACTTCTTCGCCTCCGACCCCGCGTCCACGACGCGGCCCACCACCTCGTGCCCCGGCACCAGCGGGTACTTGGTCACGCCCCAGTCGTTCTTCTTCATGTGCAGGTCCGTGTGGCACACGCCGCAGTACAGCACCTCGAACCCGACATCCGTCGGGCGGAGCGCCCGGCGCTCAAACTTCAGCTCCTTCAGCGGTCCCTCAGCAGAGTCCGCAGCGTAGCCGATGGTCGGATGCGTCATTGTCTCTTTTCGTAAGTTCGGAGGGGTGGTCTTCCTTTTGCAAGACTGTGGTTTACGACCATGGTTATCGAGCAGCAGGACCAGACCCGGGTTGCTTCCTTACTCTCACTCCAGCTCAAGCAAGCAAACATTGGGCAAGGGAGCTGAGCTAGGTGGCATTGGATGACACCATTATTTCCTCAGCATAAGCTGGGTTTAGGGTGCGAAAGACCATCGAACCATCTGGCAGCTGGTTCACTCCGAAGGTTCCATCGGATAGCTAGCGCCAAAAGAGGAGATATGCAAGGCAGAGCGAACGATGGGGCACTGGAGAAATCGCTTCCTCGACCTACCCTGCAATTGAGGATCGCCGAAGCTGTGCATGGCTGGTGTGAAAATGAGTAACTCGTACACCTCTGAAGGGGCGCTTGTCACTGTGCTGCGGTCGCTTGCGGCAATATAATCTCGGTTTAACTTTGAGAGTATCCAGCGGGAAAAAACGAAGGTGGCCTTTTTTTGAAAATGCGTGTAAATGGTTTATCGACAGCCGTTTTGAGTTGCGGAAGCAAGACAACGTCGGTGCCGCGTGTGTGGGTTTTGAGTTTGGGCTGAGTACTGAAACGAATGCTGGAACAAGTAGAACAGATGTGACTACGTGAGCGGCACTCAAGGCTCTAGGATTGCTTGGTGAGGGGGTGGCCAGCGACGACCCAACACTGTCCGGTAGCTGCCCTGGGTCCGACCAAAAAAAGCAAAGGAGGCTGAGCTCCGGAGGTGAACAATCCACAGATCTGACTTCAACCTCCGAATCCGGGCGGGGACGACATTCACGCCGTGTTGGAGTCCCACGCACGTGGGTGAAGACACTGAAATCGCGGGCGTCACGAAGCAGATTCCGAGGGGACCCGCCTCAGTCTTCCCGGTGTTGCGCACTCGCATGGCCTGTGACCGCATTTCGTAAGCGTCTGTTTGTGGGTAAATTACGATGTTTTCTGAACCCCGTACATCGCCCGGCAACCGGCACGCCGCCGAGGTCAGCGGGCGGTCCCGTGGGTTCACTTTACACACGTTGCATATTCACTCTTCGACGCAAATACTCGAGGGGCTGCCGAGTGCTTAGTTCGAAGGAGGCTCGAAGGGGAGAACCAACACAACTACAAAAGTGGGTCTTTATTGTTTTTTGAACGCTGACGCCCGCCACTAAGACCAGATGTACCTGTGTTTTCTAGTATGCGGGGGGGTACAGCACATTTTCTTCCGGGCGGCCTCCTCAAGGATTTCCTGCAAAGCGGGTGATTATACAGCACAAAAAGTCAAAGAAATCGGGGGTCAAACAATCGAAAAGCCAGGGGTTGCGGGCTTCGCGAGGAAGGGTGTGGAACGGGTCCATACCTTCACCGGAGCCAGCGGAGACGAGGTGACCGGCTGGCGAGCCGCGGACGGCTCCTCGTGCGGTGTGCCGTGGGCGTGTACGTCGCCGCGCGTCACGAGCGAGAGGCTGGTTTCGGCCTGGATGAGCGCGTTCGACGCCCAGGACATCGCGGGGCCCGGGAACTTGAACGGCGAGCCGCCGGCGCCGTCCGTCGCCTGCGGCGGCGCCGCGATCGGCGCGAGCCTCGAGATCTTCGCCCCGTGCACTTCGTTGAGGAACGCGGTCTCCCGCTGCAGCAGCGCCCGGTCCCGTTTGCAGAGCGCCCGGTCCGCCACCGCGGTCTCCCACGCCAGCCTCCGCACGTCCCTCTCCTCCTGCCGGATCCCGTCCTTCGCCGCCAGCAGCGCCACGTACTTGCTCACCGCATCGTGCTCCCGCGCCGCTGTTTTTTCCGCTTCCTTGATGAGGTCGTCGCGCTCGCGCTTGTACTGCAGAGCGGTGCCGTTGGCTCGCTTCAGGGCGTCCTGGGCCCTGAAGAAGTCCGCGGAGGCCGCCTTCCACGCGCCGACGCACGCATCGACGCCGTCAGCGCGCAGCTGCCGCTCCTCGCAGGCGATCCGCTCCTTCTGGTGGGCGAGCGCGTCGAGCTTCGCCCGCAGCCGCGTCCCGTCGGCCTGCAGGGCCCGCATGTTTTCGGCGGTCGTCCGCAGCTGCGCCGTCGTCGCCGCGAGCTCGCCCGCCTGCGCCTCGACATCCCCCCGGTGCCGCGCGAGGGCGGCGGAGAGCGCGCACTCTGCTTCGACCCGGCCCGCGTCCGCCTGCGACCGTAGATCGTCCACCCGCCGCAGCTCCGCGTCTTTTTGCTCGGTCTTTCTGTCGGCTTCCTGCGTAGCGCGGCGCGCCGCTTGCAGGTGTTCTTTCAAGCGGGCGGCTTCTTCCTTCGCCGCACGGGCCTCGTCGTCCTTCGCCCTGCCTTGCGCCCACGCGGCCTCGAGCGCCTTCTCCAACCCTTTCTTCTCCCCGACCCAGTCTCCGACGCCCTTCTGCACGTCGACGGTCCCCTGCAGCGCGCACACCGTCCGCCGCCAGCCGTCCACTTCACGGTCGTGCTCAGCGATGAGTTCGTTCTGCACCGTTTCCGAGACTTTCAGCTCGCGCTCTTTCCGCTTCGCCCGCTCCTCCCACTCTGCGGCGAGGTTCCTCCACGCTTCGAGGTCGCCCTTGTGCTGCGCTTCGGCGCCCGTCGTCGGCGGCTGCTCCGGGGGCGGCGCGGCCCCGGCGGGATCCTCCTCGGCGCCGCCGGCACGGAGCACCCTGCGCATGTTCCGCAGCTCGCGCACCGCCGCGTCGCGCTGCGCTTCGACGTCGCGCAGGTGGCGGGGGAGCGCGAGGAGCAGCCCGTCGAAGGCGGCGCTCGGGCAGCGTCCATCAACCACGGCGGGTTCCGCCGCCGGCGGCGGCGGCGCGCCGGCCGTGCGCAGCTCGGCGGCGGCGTCGAGCCGCCGCACCTCGTCCTCGGCCGGAGGCGAGTCGGACGAGAGCAGGCTTGCCCTGAACAAAAGGTACACTTCCGCCACGAACGCGTTGCGCCGCGCAGCGACGCCGGAGAGCTGCTTCGAGTGGTCGTGCGCGGCGGTCAGCGTGTGCAGGATAGCTTTCTGTTGGAGGTCGTCGATGACGCATCTCGCGTGTGACTCTGCTCGCGCGAACGTCTCGAAGAGCGATTCGGAGAGGTCGGCGGCGTGCGTGGCGGACTCATCCGTCGAGGACGACCACCGCCGGCGCTCCGCTTCCACCTCCGCCGCCATCTCCGCGAGGGCCCGCTCGCGCTCTTCGAGGGCGGACGCGGCCGCTTCGGTTTGCTCGACGACGCTCGCCCTGCGGGCGATCGAGCTCCTTCTGCGCTCGTACCTTACCTCCTCCTTCTGCTCCCGCACCTCCTGCTTCGCGAGGGCGTGCGCCTTCGCCAGCTGTGTGGACAGGTACGCGTGCTTCCTCTTCATGCCGGCGAGCTTCGCGGCCCAGCGCGCCTCGGCCCTTTGCGCCGCGTCTTGGAGCTCCGCCTCCCGCTTTCTGCCGGCTTCCCTCGCCTCGTCGAGTTGCCGCTCGCGGGCCTGCAGCAAGCACGTGTACTCCGCGACTCTGGCGTCGGCTCTTTTTTCGACCTCATCCGCGTGCGTCGTCCACCGCGACTCGTCCCTCCTCCTCCGCTCCGCCTCCTTGATCACGTTCCACAGCGCCACTTCGTCGGTTCCGGTTCCACTCGCTGGTGCGTGCGCCTCCAACCTCCCCGCCTTCTGCGCCTTCCGGATGTCGTTTCTCGCCGTCGTCTCGTCCTCCATCAGCCGGACCATGGCTGGGTTCGCGATGTGTCCGTCGGCGTCGCACTTTTCCATCGACCAGCCCTCGCACCGTTCTCGCCCGGCGCGGGCGAGTCGCTGGCGGGCGGTGTGCACGCACCGCATCAGACGGTCGGCGCCGACGTCTCGCTCGCCGGCGCCCACGCCGAAGACCGTCGCGTCGAGCTCGCGTGCCAGCGCAGCCCGCCCGTCTGCTTCGAGCTGCCGCAGCGTGCACCTGGTGTCGGCCTCGTCGGCGGCGGACAACACGGCCGCGCGCAGGCACGCCGCCTCCGCGCGGGCGGCGCCGAGGCGGCGGGTGGCCTCGCGTGCGGTGCGTTCGAGATCCTCGGCGCGCGCTTCGTGGATGATGCGCGACTCGTGCGCGGCCCGCTCGCACGTGGCGGCTGCGGCGCAGGCTTCCGCCCGAGCCGCGGCGCGCGACGCGGAGCGGATGCCGTCAATTTCGTCGGCGGCGGCGTCGAGCGCCTCCTGCAGCCGCCGCGCGAGCTGCGCGTTCTCGGCCGACAGCACCTTCACCCGCTCCTCGAGGACGGACGAATGCGCGGAACCCGCGGGGGACGCGTCGGAGTGGCCGGACGCGGGCTGCAAGCAGCGCTCAATCGCTTTGTGGAAGAACGCACGGTCCTGCTCGAGGCCGCGGAGCTCGCCGTTCCGCTGCCGGAGCACCGTGTCTTCCCGGGTTTGGAACGCGTCGGCCAGGTCCCGCAGCGCTTTCTCATGTCCGGCACGCATCTCCTCCATGTCCTCCGCGTGCCTTGCGGAGATGACCTTCGCGGCTTGCCGCGCAGTGCTGAGCTCGAGTGTCAACGCTTCGGTCTCCCGCAGGAGCCCGCGCACTTTTTCGCTCTCCGGGTTCGCCGAGCGGAACTGGGCCTCGGCCTCCCGCAGGGCTTCGAGCCGCTTGCGCTTCTCCTCCGCCACGGCGACTTCGAACCGGTACTCCGCGTCCGCGCGCTCGGCGGCCAGCGCGCGCTCGGCTTCGGCCAGCTCTGCTTTGGACCCGTCCAGTTCGTTCTGCAGGGTCCGTTCCGAAGCTCGCAGCTGGTCGCGCTCGCTGCTGTACGCCGCGAGGTCGTCCTGCATCCTCCGGACAGCCTCCGGATCCGCCGCCGCGCCGCCGGTCACGCCCGAGCTCTTCAAGTACCCCGCCGCCTCCGCGCACTTCCCCCGGATCTCCTCCGGCAGCCGGTCCGCCGCCGCGCCCGCCTCGAGCAGCGTGACGCACTTCAGCCACCCGCCGATCGTCTCGACCCTGGTCTTAACCCCGCCGCCGCCGTCCGCCGGCGCCGCCGGGACGGAAAGCGCGGCGCTCACGCAGAAGCCGAATACGCCCGACTTCCAAGCGGGCGCGCTCTTCTGTGTGCCGCTCGGGTCGCCCGGCGGGTCGACGAGGCTGGCGCACCGCAGCAACGCGCGCTCTGCGCGCCTGGGCGGGTCGGCGGGAGGGCACGAAAAGGTGGCGAACATGGCCAGTAGGAGGACGGTGTGCGGGATGTCATCGGACGGGACCGAACGGGACAGCAGCACTGCGACGACCTCGTCGATGAGGCCGGATGCTTCCACCGAGGATAGGAGACTGCGCAGAAGGGTCTCGTCCGAGGCAACGGAAACGGCCCACACCGCGACCGGGGTGACCAAACACTCGAGCCGCGCCGGGTGCGACGCGTGCAGCGCCGCGGCGGTGCACAACGTGTCGACGCAGCGTTCGCAGGCGCCGCAATCTCCGCGGAACGCGCACAAGGCGATGGCCGCGCACGTCCGCCCCGCCAGCGGCAGCTCGCCGTTTCCGGCGGACTTCTTCGCCGCCAGCGCCAAGCGGTCGACCTGGAAGTACTCCGACGCGTTCCTCGCCTCCTCCCCGGTGCCCGCCCGGCGATTGCCGGCGTCCACGATCGATACGATCGCGGCGACACACGCCGGCACCGGGGACTCCTCCGCACCGTCCCAGCACCCCATCAAATCCGCGTCCGTCGCGCCGATCAGCCCCTCGTACCACAACTCAACCGTTTCCCAAGACGCCGCTCCCAAGAGCACGGCGAGCTCGACCATGCGCGCCCACGCCCGAACAGTACGCGCTCGGAGATCGGCAATGGACGGGTTCGCCGCGGGCTGCAATCGCGAGTCACGCAGAAAGACGGCGTATTGGCAGAGGATGTCGACGGCGGTCCGGGTAGGTTGCAGGTCGGCGTTGGCTCGGTTGCTCGCCAGGCGGACGGGTGACATAGGTGACAGAGGGGACGTAGGAGAATCGTGTGAGGCATGCAACAAGCTCAACGACGCTTCGAAGGCGAACGCTTGGCGGAGAAGGTGTTCCGACTCGGAGACGAGGTGGCAGAAGGAGTTCATGACGTTGAACACCGCGACCGAACCGCAGGCTTCGCTTGCCGCGTGGAGCGAACGGTGCAGCGCATGGGAGGCAAGGTCAGACGCGGCGTGAAGGAAGGCCGCCCATGCTGGGCTCGTGCCCGCTTGCTTTTCCGCGCTGTCGACAACGTCGACGACTTGCTGCGAATCACCGGCCGAATGACACTCGCCAGGTTGCCCCTCGTCGGTGGCCTCTGCTTCAGCGGCCAAGCCTTCTTTCAGCGCCGCGGCGAGCTCAAAAATCGCCGTCTGCGCCCTCGGCGGCAGCTGCCGCGCAAGGCAGCACAGGTCGACGAGCCGGTTCGCCGGCGCCGCTTCCAGCACGGCCCGCTGCGCGTGGGCGCCGCTGCGCTTCGCTCCGCGCGCGACCGCGCGCACCAACGCCACCAGGGCGTCCACCTCCGAGTCGCCCATGACCCCGGCAGACAGCAGGTCGGCGACACTGTCGTCAAACCCCTTTCCACCCACGGCGGACGCGCCTGCGGTGAACACCCCGCCAGTGACTCCAAGTTGCCGCACAGCACCGTCCTCGTGGCCGGAGGCAGCTCCATTCGCCTGCGTGCCCGCTACGTTAGTTTCACCCTGGCGGAGAACAAACGGGCGAATCACCCTGAACGCTGAGGCGATGGCTCGGTCCAGCGGCGATTCGACCTCCGGTTCGAGAGCGGCGGAGAGGAAGAACAGCGCTTCGGACAACGAGCGGACGGACTGGAACCCGTACGCAGAGGCAACGCGGTGCCCCTCGAGCGAGAACGGATCCGCCTCGGGAGTAGTGTAAGCGCGCGCAAGCGTGCGGGGAAGGTCGTCGAAGCACGCGGTGAGGGATGTGACGTGCCCAGACGCAACAAACGACGCCGCGCCCTCCGCCGAAGAACACACATTGCGCACGATTCTGCACGCGGCCAGCCCGACAGGCTTCCCTCGCTGCGCAGAGCATGCCGTGGCAACCGCCTCCAGCACCGCTTCAAAGCAGCCCGACCGGACCACGGCCCCGTGCAAGCACCGCACGTTCGTCAACGCCTCAACAACAGCAAACCCCTCCTCGGCACACGCAGAGTCATCACGTATCACTACACGCAGCGACTCCAAAATGCCGTTGTCGGCCAGCATGCCCGACGCCCACTCTTCTTCGCGGGCCAAAAACCGCAAAGCGGCCAGGATGGCCGCTGCAGCGTCTTCACTTTCCCCGGCTTCGCCTCGCGGCTGCCGCCTTTGATGCGCGTGCCAGTGTTCGCAGATCCCGCGCACGAACTCGGGGCGGGGGACCTGGGTGCCCCCAGGCGTCTGCACGTGGCCCTCCTGCACCGAGCTGGCATGGGACAGCAAGCAGTACAGGGGAAGGAGGAAGACTTGGGTACGAGAGTCAACAGAATTCGAGGATTGGAAGGCGGTTTGCAGCACGGCCGGCAGGTCCGGGACGGAGGACAGGTCGGCAGAGGCGTGAGGAAGGGTGGCGACGATGGACAAGAACCGTGAAATCAGTCGCTGAAGAGAGCACGCGGGGTCCCACAGGGCATCGTTCCACCGGTGCATGAGAAGGCGCGCGACGTCCTCTATGGAATCCAACCCGAGGATCGACGCAATGCGGCTGGGGTCAGGTTCTTCTCTGGACGAGCAACGGGGTTCTTTCTCGCTCGGGCAACGCCACACGCAAACCGCCTCCGTAGGGCCAGCAAGGTCGTGGACATCGCACCGGCCCAGGCACCGGCAGGTGAGGGGAGACACACGGTTTTCGTTTGAGGGACTGTGCTGCAGAGCGAGTGTGTTGTTGAGTTCTCGCGCCAGCACGTCGCCGCCTGGGCCGGCGCGGTGGCGGGAGAGCTTCTGGGCGAAGAGGAGGGCGGCTTGCAAGAGCGAAAGCGCGGTGCCGTCGGCGGCGTCGACGGAGAGAGCGAAGCGGAGGAAGGCGGGGCACACCTGCGCCGCCGTCCACTTCGCGAGGACCGGGCCGCACGACGCGTCGGGCACTGCGAGCGTCAGGGTCATGAACGCGCACAGGTCGAGCTGCAGCTGGCGCGCCACACGCGGCACTGCCGAGTCGCCTGTCGCCCCACTGGCCGCGGCCTTCGCGGCTGCGTCGGTTGCCAGCGCGAGTCGCACGACGGCGGACGCCAGGTTCGAGTCGACGACAACCTTCGCCACGGCCGGCGGCCCTCCCTTTTCACCGCACGCGGTGCAGGCGCGGAGCGCCGCTTGCCCCGCGGCGACAGACGACCGGATCGTCATCTCGCACGCGTCGAGCACCGCCACCAGCGATCGCATGAGCGCCTCGGCGTTTTCGCCGGTCGCAGCGTTCGGGATCCAGTTCCCGTACAACGCGAGCCCGTGGGCGACGGCTTCAGAGTGGTGCGCAAGCTGCACGAGCGCGGTTTCGACGACGCGCAGGTGCGGCATCAAGGCTTTGCCCGGCGAAGCGGGCCGCCCGGCGCCCGGCTGGCACTGCAGAAGCAGCGACAGGCACGCGAAGCTGCGCGCGGTTGCCGCGGGCAGCTCGGCGACGCGGAGGGACCGGCGGAGGCGCTCCGCCAGCGTTTTGAGCGCATGCGGGGAAGAGAGCAGCGTTTTCTCAGCGCCGGACACCGCGAACTCCGCGTCCGCGAAGCAGCAGCCCACCTCCTGGCCGGCGCCCGCGGCCGGCGCCGGGTCGTTCGTCCACAGCTCGCGGGCGAGCTCGCCGTCGACTTCGTTCACCACGGCTCGGTCGGCCTCCGCCGCCGCCTCCTCCTCCTTCTTCCTCTCGCACCGCATCTCCTCCAGCCGCTGCGCGACGGCGCGCCCCTTCGCCGCCGCAATCCGCGGCCACGCCCGGGCGCCGGATCCGCTTTCCTCGAGGACCAACCGGATCAGCTGGTCCACGTGGTGCGCTGCACACTCTTCCGCGAGCACGTCGCCAACGCACACTGCAAAGTACGCAGTCGCGACTTCGATGTCGGACAGCGTGATTTGACGGGCGTCGGTTGTGACGGTGCCTTGAGCGGAACGAAGGATCCACAGGGCAACGGTTTCCGCTTCAGGTGTGGAGGAGGCGTGCTGGAAGAGAGAACCGAACGCGGTGACGAGACAAGCCGGCGGGTGGCTGGGGTTGAGCTGGAGGGCGGAAACGAGGGATTCGAGGGGGACGAGGGCGCGGAGGCGCGGAGCGTGCGGGGCGAGGTGGGAGATCGCGGCCCAGGCCAGCAGGACGCGCTGGTGGTGCCCGAGGAGCTGGGGCTGGGGGGTTGTTGTGAGCGCCGGGTGGGAGGGGTACCGGCAGAAGATCGCGGCCTGCGTCTCCGCCATGCCGGAGAGCAGCCCGGGCAGCTCGTCGGCGCACGCCGCCGCCAGCAGCAGGCGGGCACGCCGCTCGGTGACGGCGGGCCCCGTCACCGCCTCGCCCCCCTCCCGCACCGCCGCCAGCAACGCCAGCACGGCGGTCGCCCGCATCGGCTCGAGCCCCACGTCGGTGTCCTCTAACAAGGCGAACACCGCCTCCAACCCGCCGCGCTCCACAAACAACCACTGCCACTCCCCATCCCACGCGCCCACCACCGCGCACACGACGTCCAGCACATCCAGCACCCCAACCTCCGCCCGCGTTTCCCCCTCGTCCCCCAACCAATCCGCTCCGAAAACCTTCTCGCCCCCCCTGCCGTATGCCCCGGAGCTGACGTGCTGGAAACACGCGAGGACCACGTCGACCACTGCCGCGCTGTGCGTGCAGACTCGCTTGGCCGCATGCCCCCGGACGAACGAAGCGGCGAGGGTGAGCACGCGGCGGACGAAGTCGGGCGAAGAAAGGACGGAAGCGTGCGAGAACGGCTGGAAGACCTCCTGCAGGACGGCAGGCGCAACCGCCGCAAGGACGGGCTCGGCGGCATCGAGAGACCGCGGGAGGAAGGTCTCGAGGAGGCACGCGTAGTCGAAGCGCAACGACGCGGACAGCCCGACTGTCCCGAGAATGTCAACCAGGACGGGCAGCAACGCCGCGACCGGCTCCACAAGCAAACAGGCATCGCGCGGCGAATGCTCGAACTGCTGGACGAGCGAAGCGCAGAACAAGACGATGGACCCGCGGTCGGACGCTGCGGTGGACGGTCGGCCGGCGGCCGAAAGAATGGCCACGGCCCGCAGCGCCTTCTGCGCGTCGAACACGGCGAGGAGCGGCCCGCCCGCCTCCATCGCGACGGAGGCCGCGTGCGCCTTCAACAAGGCGGACAGGCCGATGCACGGCAGGTGCCACGACGCATCGCCCTGGGGCCCGCGGCCGCGTCCTTCGGGGCCGAAGAGCGCGGGGGCCGCCGCTGACAGCGACGCGACGGCTTCCCGGAGGAGGTCCGGGGCCCACTCCGCGAGGGCCGGCGCCAGGCGCGCGAGGAGAACGAGGCTCTGCCTCCGCAGAGCCTCGTTCTCCTCGTTTGCACCGTCATACGACGCCGTCGCCCAGGGAAGCAGCACGCGGGACACCGCCGCCGGTGCGGCCATTGTCCGCCGGGCGGGCTCGAACCGGGCGGCCAGCGCCGTCAGCGCGATGAGGCCGGACAGGGCGAGGGAAGCAGGGAAACCCCCACTTCCCTCGTCATGCTCTGCACTGCTCGGGGTTTTCACACCGGCCACCACGGACAGGATCATCCCGGGCCACGCGCTTTGTGACAGGGCGTGTGCGTCGTCCTCGGATAGACGAGGCGCGCAGCCGCGGTCTTCTTCTTCTTCTCCTCCAGAGACGGAGAGAAGGGCTGCGATCAACCCGTGGACCGCCTCGCGCTCTCTCGCGCCGCCGGCCACGTGCCAGTCGACGACGGTTTGCTGCGTCGGCGGGTGCAGAAAATGTGCCGGGTCACCGACAACCGGATGGGCCGCAAGCTCCCTCAACAAGGAGACACACGCGCACCGCGCGGCCGCCGCGAGCGGCGAGGAGGGGTCCGGCGGGGCACGCGCCAGCTCGACGGCGCTTTTCAGGGCGGCCCCGGGGGTGAGCGGGCGCTTCCCGGCGACCAAGCCCTTGACCAGCAGCAGCGCCAGGCACTGCAGGCAGCGGACGGCCGCCAGCGAAGCCGACGCGGCGCCCAAACCCGCCGCGCGCGCCTCCTCGCGGGCCCTCTGCAACCCTTCGGACACAGCGTCGAAGCAGCCGGACAGGTCGCCGCACGAGTCCACATCTGCGCCCGCCGGCGCAGCCTCCGCCAAGCGGACCGCCGCCTGCAGCACCAGGTCCAAGCACTCACTGCGCTCCTCTGCCGATTGAGCAATCGCGTTGCCGGTCGCCTCCGTATCCCGCGACACGCACTCGGCCAGACCTGCCAGCAAACGCACCGCCGCTGGTTTGTCCCTTTGTGGCCTGTCGGCTCCGTCGGTTTGCTGCGGAGATCGACCACTCGGGTCTGGTTTGCCGCCGGCAAGCCCCGAGCTCCCTGCTTTTTCTTGCTGCCGGCCGACTCCCGCCGCGCCTGCGGCGCGGGGCGTTTCACTCTCAATCTCGGTCTTGCTGCCAGCCGGCCGTTGCTGCTCGTCCGCGGCGGTGTCCGTCCGCTCGGGGCCGGGCGGAAGCCAGGGGAGCGCGGCGGCCAGGTCGATGGAGGCTGCCGCCGCTTTCCGGACGAGGCGCGCCTCGCCGAGGGCGAGCACCGCCAGCAGCCCGTCGACGGCCGCGCCGGGGGCGGTGCAGCAGCCGGCGGTGAGCAGGTCCAGCAACGCGTCGACTGCGGACGCCTCCGGGGCGTCGGGTTGTCCGTACAGTGCCGCTAGGCTCCGAGCTGCGTCGTCCGCGGTCATTTCGCCGGTTTGCGGCGTCTCCAAGGGGCGCGAGGCTTCCGAAGCGGGGCCCATTATTTGGACCCTTGCCAGTATCCCAACCGCCTATGTTAAAGAGTTTGGTGAAAGTTCTGTGGAAACGCGTGTTGCATGTGGCTTTTCGTGGACGTGCTTGTTTGTGGGTGAGCAGGTCCAGCAACGCGTCGGCTGCGGACGCCTCCGGGGTGTCAGGTTGCCCGTACAGTGCTGCTAGGCTCCGAGCTGCGTCGTCCGCGGACATTTCGCCGGTTTGCGGCGTCTTCAACGCGTCGGCTGCGGACGCCTCCGGGGTGTCAGGTTGCCCGTACAGTGCTGCTAGGCTCCGAGCTGCGTCGTCCGCGGACATTTCGCCGGTTTGCGGCGTCTTCAAAAGGCGCGAGGCTTCCGAAGCGGGCCCATTTTTGGTCCCTTGCCAGTATCCCAACCGTATATGTTAAGAGTTTAGAGTGAAAGTTCGCTTGAGAATCCGGTGTTGGGAAGTCCCCTTTTTAGAGTTAAAGTTCGCTTGAGAATCCGGGATTCTAAAGTCTCCGGGCGACCTCCGTCGAATGGGTTATTTTAAAGCGATTCCGCGTGGCTTCATTCGTGTATAGCAGTCGCACCTGAAATCTTCGCCTGGCTGGCCCGTGTCCGCTGGCACAGTCTGAAAAAAAGGGAAAGGTAGGTCGAACGGGGTTCTAGCTCAAAATCGCAGCACCCTTCTTCTTCTTCATGTTGCCGCCGCGATTGCCGCTGTTGGGGTGTTGGGATGGAGGGGTGGAAAGCGGGTGGGTTTCTTGGTTGCCAAACGGAACGAACGAAGAAGAAAGAAGGGGGAAAAGCAAAAATGATGGATACACTCTGGGTGAGGGGTTTGGTGGAGGGAGAAAGCAACAAGAAGGTGGGCGGGAAAAAAAACGCCAGGAACAGCGATAGAAGACGGCCCGTTGTTGGTACTCGGAATGGCCGCGGGCGTGGTGTTCTGTTTCGTGACCTGCCACTTTTTTTAGAGCGAAAGTTCGCTTGAAACGCCGGGTGATCTTCGGCAATAGGGATACATTTTCCTGTTATCGGGGTTCCTTTGTCGATCGTTGGTTCATCCAAATACCATACACACAGCAGTGAGTTCTTTTGAGTACACCACATGGATTAGCATGCACTTGTCCTCAACATAGTGCAGATCAACGGTACGTGCATCCTCTGGGAGGCGAACGCCACAGTGCTGTTAGGCATTGACGCCACCCTCTGTCAGGTGTAGTCAGGTAATACCGCACCGCCAAAGCGCCGAGGAACCTGCACCCCAAGACCGGATAACTGAAAACTCTGCAATGTATTGATTTATTGGGGGGCTGAGTTTTCTCACGTGATTTGTGCGCAATTGTAATAAGTGCGCAATTGGTGTCAGCCGTAAGCCAGTGAAACTTCGAAGCATGCTCTGACGTATATGTTCAGTTTCTCTCGCACGCGTTTCTGCCTCCCACACACGACAAGGTGTCACCAGCTTTCCAAAAGAGAGCTTTCAACTCTGCGCAACTCAGGGCTCGCAAGGCGGCGGCTTGAAGGGCAGAAAAGCGGGAACTCTGGACCACCCAACTTCGCTGCGTCGTTGTAAGCCACAACCGGGTATGCAGAGTATTGGAAACGCCCTTGGCGGAAGGCGAAGGGCAGAGTGGGAGACGTTGAGGGGCTTGCGGGATCCGCCTAAATGACTTTCCCGGTTCAGGCTTGGGCTCTGCCCTGTTCACTCGCCGTTACCAGGAGCATCGCTGTTGCTTTCTTTTCCTGCACTGAGTGATATGCTTAAGTTTAGCGCGTAGATCTTCAACAGCTGAGGTCAGTGAGAGTTTCATTCGAACGACCTGTTTTTCCAAGAAAATCAATACATGCCTTTGAAGTGTGAACCTCACGAGACTACGATTTTTGGAAACCGTCAGTCGCTCTCATTGAAGATCCATTGACCGAACACCATCTGCCGCACGCTGATGTTCGCCACCCAATGAAAAAGAAGAAACGGGAATGACGACAGTTTAGAAACAAAAAGAAAGAACAAGAAAAGAAGGGTCGGCTAGGATTTGATGGGTGTGATTCATTTTGGCTTTATTACGCTTTTTGGAGCAATATTCTTTTCTCCGACGTGCCCACCCCAGGTGAACTTGTTCTCTCTCCACTTCTTTTTCCAGAGAACGCAAGCTTGATACACCGGGGTTTCATAAAACTACGCATAAAATGCAAGAAAAGCATCAACGTGTTCACTGGCTTTTTTTGGTCCGGCGCGTACAACGCCGGACGGATTATCTCCAGGTGTCCCCATCTGGGGGAATATGCGGCGTTGAACAGCGTCTCGTCTGGGCTGCTTTCTTCACTTGAACCGACGGACGATGGTGGATACCGTCTGGCTCCTAATTTATGTAATCCTTAATTTATAAATATTGGGAAATACGAAAGAAAATAATTATCGCTTTATGAAATAAAAATTACATAAAACAAAGGCCTGTAAAACAGAGGCGCGCCACACACTACACCGTATCGTGGGCCTGCGGCGCCGCTAAAGCGGCCGCCAAAAAACCCTCCATGTCATTGATCTACAAAGAGGGGTGCCGAGAATCATAATTAAGGATTTATAAATTAGCGGCCGATAAATTATAAACCACGCATATTATTGGCCTACAAATTAGAGGCTGGACGGTACACAGGCCCAAGTGCCTAGTGGTCGCATGCCCACTGGGTCCAGATCCTCGATCCGGATTCAAAGCCACATTGTGGGTTTCTGGGTTTGCTCAATATTCGATCCGCGTTTTTGATCACAAAGTCGGAACACTCTATGAGATTATTGCCAGTCGCAAGAAAGACAAGAGGGAATTTCTGGAACGGCGACATAGCCCGAGGACGAGCCGCTGACACAAACACGCGCACGGAGTAGATCGGAGCGGCAGAGTTGAACCTGCGGCAGTGAACGAAAGGGCCCGCTTGAGTGAGTGTGGGCGAACCCCTCACATCACAACCACCCAACAACTACGGCACGCGCCTGGCAGGCATGGGCCCCAAGCGTGAGACGACAGGCGCTGGAACAGTAAGTCGAAGGACAACTCATTAACGCTGCACGGATAGGCTCGTGTCGTGAAGGTGCGATGAGAGGCATCGGCTCACGCTGTCAACAATACCACTCACGCAGCAAGGGTCCTCCACGGGATACGGTTGAATTTTGCTCACTTGTGCGCTTGTGCTCGTATATTCTAGAGTGAATATGCGAGTGCTCTCTGAATTATGTTTTCTCGACTTTTGCGTGGCACTTGTATTTTGGATGTTTACTCAAAAGCACTTGTGCAGTGCTACTTTTCTAGGCTTTCGTATTTACGAAACCGGCGTTTTGAAAGACAGTTTTCAGAATGCAAGGCCGGAGTGATATTTGTTTTGCTGACAACTTCTTTGAAACGCACGAGGAGAGGGCCCGAATGCAGCGAACGCACGAAGGGCGAGCCCAATGATGCTGCAGAACCTGAAAACGGCGACAAAACGGTAAACGTGCAAGCTTTCTACTCTCGGGTTTGCCTTTTTTGTGTTTCCGGCTTCTTTCTGCCTTTTCGCTCTTTTTTCCGGCCACCAGGGAGCGCAGACTAGTCGAATCCCGCTCCCTCGTTTTATCTGGACTGGTTTCGGGAGCTTCTTTCTTTCCCGGATAGCTGGAGCGGAAAACGTCGAAAGATAGTGTGTGTAGTACTGGCTTAATGAGACTTTTCTCCCCTGTAGACAGTCGGACGGCGCGTGTACAGGGGGGATGATCCCAAAACTCTGGGGGCGATATGAGTCGCCTCCGGATGAGTTTTGGCAACAATAATACCCTTTTCAAGAGTTATAGTTCGTATTTTTCACTTTTAAAAATCAGCTCCGTTTCCGTGGGTAAAGTTCGCCGCGCACGACGCCCAAGTTGTGACAAACACACGGCTCGTTTGTTTGCGAATTCGTTTCACAATGGGAGCAAGCTTTCGCGTTTTGGTTGGGTTGAGCGCTGCATGTATTCACGGTTCGGTACGGTTCGTCGCTGCCACACACTTCCAGACTTCGATCGAATTCGAGCTTTAAAAAGTCGGGATTGGAGGGGTGGGGGCCCTTGGCTTTGATCCAGGAAACAAAGGGGGGGCGGGTAAGAAGGATTGTATCTCTGTCGGTTGGGTGACCCCTCTTCTTCTTGTAGGGATAACGTTCCCCCTGCCCCGGGGGTACGGCTGTAGTCACGCAGCAGTACCCAGCACGAGAGGATACGATGCTGATGCTCAGCACGAGTGGTTGTGCGTACATATCCTAATTGAGTACCGATGCAGGACATTGCTGTCTGTCCGTTGGACAGGCGATACTCTTATGGAAGTTCCTGTACCAGTAACATCGACTTATCGTCATACGCCCGTTTTACAACACCGTAGCAAAGGTCCATAGCGAACCAGGCTAATTATTTTCTCAAAGAATGGAAGATGGGGCAGCGTTTCCTTCATCATCGCGCACGAGGCCGATCTGAGGGCTGTCGCCATATGATGTCATGCAGCAGTGCCACCGTCCAGCATGCTGTGTACGTACGTAGTTCTTTTGTGCTGTCCAAGTGCTCGCAGCACTCGCGCTTTACAGAACTCAGTGCTTTTCGATGATCCCGTATGGGCGTGCAGATCGTTCTTTTTTCAGACTGTTTTTCTTTTACTTTCGTCACCCGGGGAAAATGCTTCATGCACGATCCCCCGTGGACTATACGGAGAGAGTGGGGTCACGTTTTTGGGAATTTGAAGGTTCAGGGGGGCCAAAACGATACCCACTACTTTTGTTTTTTTTGACTGGATTTGCTCTACTGGACCGGTTCTTGATTTTGTCCGTGGGGCCCGTGTCGTCTTGATCTGCTGCTACTTCCATGCAGCTACACCACCTTTAAGCTAGGGTGGGAAGGAATGCTCCCCAGAACGTTTATTGTGTATGGACGGAGCACCAAGGGACCGGGCGCGCACATGTTGTTCGCCTTCTTTTTGTCTGCACTCTGCGAAGGCCTACAACCAGGATGCTAAGCCAGGGGTCGAGATAACCTCCCTGTCCACGCCCCAACTTTGAGGATAGGTCGTCGAGGAAGTTTACCGATGCCAACCGTCCGCTTTCCGTGGTGTGCTCCGCACACCATTTCTTCACGGTTTTTTTTTTTGCTCGTCATTTCTGACCCGTGGTCCTCACGCCTGGTTACCTCTCAGCCGGTCCCTCTACATTCCCCGGAACTGCGCCGAATTGCCCGCCGCTGTGTAAACGATGCGCGCGCACGGTCTACCAAGTCCTCTGTTGATGCTGCGCTGTAAGTTCGCAGCTACTAGAGTTCGAGCGGGGTTTCGCCCCAACGCGGGGCGTGCCGAATGACGTCCTGACATCCCTTCTTGAAACCCCGAGACACCGCCAACAGCGGCTCCGGGCAATCTCGTGCAGCTCTGGGGGATCAGTTGGTGCGCTTTTGATGCACGCAGACCATTTTGAGGCTGTGTGCCTGCGCCGCGGCTTCTCCGGGTTCGCGGAAAAAGAGCTTGGAGCCCCGCCCGGTTTCGTAAATGAATGAAAAAAAATGGAGCGGCTTCTGCTGCAACAAATTTGGGTGGTCTTCGGCCAACTACGAACTGCCCCTGTATCCCACCGCGCCTCGCCTCGCCCGCTGACTCTCCAGTCGGCGAGCGCGGAGACGAAGCACGCTCGGAAAGAAGATGCGGACGAATAACGTCGGTGTCGGCCGTTGTCCGTGGTATTTCTTTCTTTCGCGCGTGATAAATGACCGTCGCAAAAAATAAAAAAAGACCCCTCCCCAGATCCGGATATGGCCCGAAAAAAAAAAACGCTCCGCCAGCCGAACTTTGTTATTAGGCCGCACCATCAGAGCGGTGCCTGAGGGCCCGCCCGCGAACAGGCGGCGATGTGAGTCTGGGGTTTCGGGCGGCTGTTCGCAGCTAGCCACCGCCAAGACCACCCATGCTAACGAGTCGCGCGCTTCGTGCATTTGGGAAGCGTGGAGGCCGGATCCTTTGTAGCCTAGCATGATGAGTTTCATGTGGCCTAAGAAAACATGTGCACGCAAATCTTCTCAAGTGCGTCATCATGCATCATGAAGGCATTGGTCAACTCTTTACACCACCAAAGAGCAAACAGTGCGGGTTCATGTAGTTTTCAAGTGCGCCGTCGAGCTAAAAACATTGGCAGCTCTCTACGTCGAAACCAACGCACGCGATCAAGTCTTCGCAGGAGGACTAAAAAGCTGGCGGCACACAGGGTGTGTACGTTCCGGGCGGTTCGCCGTTGCTCGTTCCCCTTACCGGAGCTGCAGTGTTTTGAACATCTTGTCCGGCACGACGAGTGGATGCCCGCTGCCTGCGCTTTCAACAAAGAAGTCGGCGATGTCTTCGGCAAATGCTCTGTTCGTGTGTGGCGGGGGTGGCGGCGTGGTTTTGCGTCGGATTTCGACGTGAACGCGCGGCATGGCCGCTACCAAAGATTTCAATTCTGGAAGAGAGGGGTCTGAGAGGCAACTTGAGGAATCACTTCGACAGATTGGAGACTCAGGGCTCAAACACTTGGTCCCGAGGGAGATCAAAAATCCCGAGCACTCGGAAAGTCAAAACAACTCTTTCCCATGGCTCAAACTGCGGTTAATCGAGGGTGACATCAATTGATCTTATCGGTGGACCTCCTGAGTCGCACTCTCAGGACGATGCAGGAGGCGGGTACAGAGTAGACAATCGAGGGGTAAAAAAGCGGGGGGGGTCTTGTAGTTAATAGAATGTTTCGGACAGGAAAACGCTTGCCTCTCGTGCACGGTACATGCTAGCGGCAGGAGAAAATGAGGTGAAGAGCAAAAAAAAAAAAAAAAAGGGAGTCCAAGACTCGGTGGTGGGGGGAGGGGGCGCATACTTGGTTTCGGGACAGGAGTTGCGGAACGACGGGTCGACGTTTACCTCGAGGAGGTAAGGCTTCACGGTGCCGTCATGAGAGATGGATGGGACGAAGTCGAACGCCAAGTGGTTGAACTGCCCGCTCGGTCGCAGGCTGTCGGTGGTGCGCAGGGGCGGGAGGCCCTTCTTGTCCCAAAGGGCGACCATGCTTTTGCAGATGCGGACGCACGTCGCGGCGCACTTCGGCCAAATGGTGTTGTAATGCTCCCACTGCGACGTCGACCCGAAGAGGTTCTGCGTGCAGTGTTCGACGTCTGCGTCGCGCTCCGTCGACGAAGAGTCGTAAGCGTTGTGCATGGCGTTCGCGCGGAGCCGGTGGCTTATGTGCAGCCAGATCTCGCCGCTGTTGTCGTGCACGGTGATGAACGCCCAGAGCCGGAGCAGCATCTTCTTCCCGTCGTACAGGTACATCGACGGGACCTCTTCCTGGATCACGTACCGCATCCACGACGGCTTGTCCTGCTCAATCTTCGCGCAGTGCGCGTCTGCCTCCGCGGATGAGGGAAAGCAGGTGACGCCGCGCCGGGCGTTCAGGTGGGATATCTTCACGTACCACTTTCCGTTTCCGGTCATGCCGGTGACGTGGGCCTGCCGGAACGATTCGAAGGTGAAATACGTGCGCGGCGCGACGTCGAGGAGCGAGCTGCGCACCAGCATCTTCGCGAGGCTGACCTTCCCGCCGATGCAGTCCATGTACGCCTTCGGCAGCAGCTTCCACGTGGCGCCGCACTTGCACCCGGACACCTTCTGCACGTAGCAGATCCCGCCGTCCGGGCACGCAGCTTCGGCCACCTTCGCCGGATCGCTCGCCCAGCCCCTCGCGACGAGCTGGCGGTTGATGTGCTTCTTTTTCATGCAGGCGTGGATCCTGCGCTCGACCGGCTCCTCTGCCATCGTCATTGTTCTTCCTTCCTTTATCCTTCCTTTTGTTTTCACTTTTTTGATGGCCGGGGGAGGCGGGAAAAGGCGGGAAGAAGACGAAGAAAGAGAGGGGGGGAAATAGAGTGTGCGACGGACAACACCCGCGTCACCTCCTGCACGATGCTCTCGCTTTTCTTTTTTGTAGAGTGGAGTCGCTTTAAGGCTGCCGGGTGGCTTTAAAGTATTTGTATGTTGTGTGTGGCGTGATTCTAATGGTGTATTTTCTTCTTTGTCGAGAAAGAAAGAGAGAGAGAGAGAGGGGGGGTGTTGGTGACTTATTTTTTTGTTTTCTGTTGGTGGGTGTTGTTTGCACGTTCTACAGAGAAGGAGCTCGCTGGGAAGATTCTGGGGTCCCAAGTCTCTTGGGGTCACTGTTGGCGCGCTTTCGTCACTCACACACGTGACGGTTGCAACCGTTGCTGGTACTCAGGATAGCTAGAACCAAGGAGCTACGCCAGGTGCGAAAAAGTGACGTGGCTCTTATTATTTACGCACAGCCGGCCAAAAATGATTGAAGGCATTGGGAAATCGCTTCCTCGACCTATTATATGGGCGTGAGCTCGGGGCCATCTCTGGTGAGCAGGACTGGCGACACAGGATAAACCGAGAGCTGACTCAAGGTGTCCGAGTGGTCGCTCATCAGAAGATCCCAAGGTGGGCCAAGAGAAGGACGCCTTTGGTTCAACGAATCTACACGAGGCGAGCGCACTCGACGTGGCTGTACACCGAAGACATTCAGAACAGGGGCAAAATGGATGAAAGGACGAAATGGGCCAAAACATTTTCATTTTCTTAGAATCTGGAGAGTTTTCACAGTCGAAAGCTAGATAATCAGCCGGCAAAAAACGTCTAAATCGTTCAGTGCTGGCGGGAAGGTTGTTTGTGCCCGCTCCGCTTGGAACAGAAGCCGGCATGGCGTTGGAAGCTTGGCACGGAGTTCTCACGCACTCTTAAGAGTTCACTGCACAATGGGTCATGGTCAGGGTCGAGGTGTTGGTCGGAGTTGACTCGCGTTTCATTAGTATAGTCACCGCGAGGGCCGGAGAGCACACGGGTCGTGCAGAAACCCCCGCACGCTACCCACGGCTTCCGGCAGCCGCTGGGTCCCGTCAGGCCCACTGTTCTCGCTCTACTACAGACGCTTCCACGTCGCCGCGGTGTGTCTCTTTTGCCGCCTGGGCGGGCTTTCTCGCTCCATGCGCTGTCGCAGGTTTCGTACCCTTCGTTCTTCTTTGAACTCGCCGGACGGGTTCTGTGCAGGCGTCCCCCTGTGCGTACTGAGCAGCGTCTCGTCGGAGCTGCTTTCTTCCGTGGTAGAGTCGTGCAGTGGTTCGCCCGTTATGAGGTTGAGACGCACGCGAGAACGCATGGATCTCGCAGGGAACAGAGGCGGCGTGCAAGAAGAAGACGAAGGAGAGGCGGAGGCGGATGAAGAAGTGGAGTACGATGACTGCGGTGAGTGGGCCGACGTGTTGGTCGGGGTCGACCCCGCGGAAGCGTCGCTGATCTCGTCCGCGAGCAGCGTGGCCGGCGATTGGTTCGACGCGTCGTCGGTGGCCACCGGCGACGGCTGAAGCGACGGGTTCTCCTGCGCAAAGGGGTCGTGCAGAGCCTCCTCCACGCTGCCCACGGAATCTACGACCGAGCGCCTGCCTTCGGACCGCCTCGAGCCCCCACGGCTCGATTGATCATCAACCACCCACTGCTCGTTCACAGGCGAAGCTTCCGGGACGCTGCGGCGTGCCTTTTCCCCGACGAACGTTCCTTCCTCGAACTTGAGCGTAAAGTCCTCGATTTCCTCTGGCAGCTCGTCGTCCCCCGTCCGCGAGTGCAACGTTCGGTCGTGCACCCCGACGTCTTCGTGGCCCCGGCCCTGGCCCTTGAAAGCACGATCCGCCTGCATTGCACCGGAGGCCCGCACGTCTACCTGCGACTGCCGTGCCACAAGGGACCGCCTGATCAATGGTGTTCCCGTTTCGGTCGAGACAACTGTGCCTGGTGTGTAGGGCGAAGTGGGCAGCCGTTGGTGAGGTTGGGTTGGGTGGTTGTCGTCGATGGACGAGAGATCGGAGAGGGGTCGCGGTGGGGTGGGGAGGTGCTGCGTGTGCAGCTCTTTGGGGCGCTTCCGCCCGCCTAACGTGGCCGACCGCGCCGCGGAGAGCGGCGATGGTCTGTGAGAGAAAGCGGGCTCGAAATCGGAAATCGAGTTGATGGACATCGCTAGATTCCGCAGGGAAGGCTCCAAGCCGTCCGGCGAGGTTTCGATTAGCGGAATGGCTTCAGAAGAAACGGACGCGGTGGAAGCTCTGTCCTGCCCCACGTTCACCGGAGACACCAAGTCGGACACGACTGATGAACCAGAAGCGGTCAGTTCCTTCTCCGCCGGCCACTCGGTTTCTTCCACTTCGTCTTCCAGAACGTAGTTCTGCCCGTCCACGTCGTCACCGGTCATGAACCCGAACATGTCTTCTTCTTCGATATCGCTGTCTTCCCTTCCAGCGTTCTCTTCCCCCATGAAATCCATCACGTCATCCTCCACTGAGCTCACAGCCGACGCGTCAGATGCATAGCCCCCTCCTTCGATGAACTCCTCCATCACACTTTCTTCGGCATCGTCGCTGCCCGGGTATTCCCCGTCCCCGAACTCCACCTCCTCTACCACATCATCCGAGAAATCTCCGTCCGCCCGCGAGGGGTGAACCAGCAGTTGTTCTGCTAGCCCGGTTGCCGAGGAGCCGATCGCAATCCGCAAGTCGTGCTGCTCCCGCAGCAACGAGTCGAGCCCCTCCCTCAGTCCGGCGGCGTCCGCCGGGAAGCCGCCGGAGCCGGCGGGGGTGCCGCGGCTCCGCAGCGCGGCGACCGCGCTGTCCAGCGCCGGGATGCAGGCTTCGATCGCGCTCCACAGGATCGGCGCCGGCGCCGCTTCGGCTGCTGCGCCGCGTCTCGACGCAGCCCCGCTCGACTTCGGCGAGCGCACCGGATCGGTGCCGCCCGACGCGCTCGGGTGGCGGGGCGAAAACGCATGCTTTGAAGGCGCCGTGGGATGGCCGGGGTCCAGGTCCCCCCCACTCGATTCCGAAGAACCCGCCGAATCAGCGCCGCCCGACGGGCTCGGGTGGCGGGGCGAGAACGACTGCTCCAGCGGCGACGCGGGGCGGCCGGGGTCCAGGTCTTCCCCTTGCCCCCCACCCGGCGCCCACGGCCGCAGCCCCCCCGCTTCCCCTCGGGGCCCCCCAGCATGCACGTCGTTTGCGTCGTCGCTCGCCTGTCTGCGGGTGCCGTCTCCGCCTGAAAGCTCGGTGGCCTGGTCACCTCCCGGGGCAGCAAAACCACCTTCGGTGGCTGTGCTGCCGCCCTCGTCAATCGACGCCTGGCAGACCGGGCTCGGTGGAGCTTGGGGGTCCGGCGGACATGCGAGAGACGCGAGGGATAGACACGCAGCGTGCACGGCCCGCAGGGCAGCCGTCCGCTTGGCGAGGCACAGCACGTGCAGCAGCCGAGGGTGCCCGCCGCGCACCGCCGGGCGGACCCGCGCGTACCTCCCGCCGGCGGGCAAGCCGAATCCACACGAAAAGCAGCGCAGCGCGGCTCCGCCGCCGCCGGCGCCAGCCCGCCACCTCGCGCGCCACTGCGCGCCGTCCCTTTCGAACAACGCGGAACCCCCGGCGGCTTGTCCCCACGGGCGGCTCCAACCCGGTCCCTGTTCCCCGCGCGCCGCGAGTCCGGCGAGCCCCGGGCTAGCTTGGTTCTCGAGTAGCCGACACCCCCTTCCTCCTGGTTTACTGCCAGCGTCGTCCCGCTCTGGGGTTGCCGTCGGATCCTCACAGTATAACTGGGACGCTTTCAACGCGGAACCCCCGGCGGCTTCCCCCCACGGGCGGCTCCAACCCGGCCCCTGTTCCCCGCGCGCCGCGAGCGCCGGGTTAGTTTGGTCCTCAAGTAGCCGACGCCCCCCTCCTCCTGGTTTACTGTCTGTGTCGTCCCACTCTGGGTTCGACGTCCGATTCCCGCGGTATAACCGGGACGCTTTCAGCGCGGAACCCCGGCCGGTCTTCGCATCGGGACTTCGCGTCCGATGCGGCTGGGCGGAATGGATTCCCCGCCGCTGCTCTCCGCCGGGTGCGAGCAGGGCGGGGGTTAAAAATACAGGTCGCTCGTGACCAGGGGCACGACCTTGTCGGTGTCCGAACCCGAGTCGTCGGGAGCGCTCTCGTACGTGTCGGTGTACTGCTCCGTGTAGGTGTCGGTGCCGTCGTCGAGGATCTTGCTGTCCGACGCCTCCGACGGCTCGGTGCTCGAGAGCGACGGGTTGCCGGGCGGCGACGCCGGCTTGAGGCCGGCCGGGGGCAGCTGCTGCTGCCGCAGCAGCTGCTGCTGCTCGTGCTGCCGGCGCTTCGGCGACCGGTCGGCGCCGCGCTTCTCCTGCACGAGCGACTTGAAGCCGCCGGGGTCGCGCTTGCTCCGCCGGGCGCCGCGGCTGACCCGCCGCCAGTAGTACTTCGACGGCGCTTCCTCCGCGATCGTTTCCCGGACGACCAGCACCCGGTTCCCCTCGGGGTGCTCGCGGCCCTCGTCCTCGCGGCGGTACCCGTCGTGCCGGGCCGGCTGCGCGGCGTGCGGGACACCCGCCGTCGCGCCGAAGTTGGACACACTGTAGCTCGCCGATGAAAGCCCGAGGTGCGTGTGCGCCGGCTGCGCGTGGGTGAGCGAGCGGAGGCGCGGCGGGGACGAGTGCTTGACGTGCGGTTTTTGCCGGTGCTGCGGCGTCGGCGGCTGCGGCAGGTCCGCTGGGGGTTGGTGCGCCGAGTGGGCGTGCGCCTGCGAGAGGACGGCCTGGACCGAGTGCTGCTGCACCATGGTCGCGATCGCCTGCTTTCCGACGGTGACGTGGAGCTCCTTCTGCCGCTTCTCGAGCCCGTCGAGCACGTCCTGCAGCCGGTGGACCTGCTCCGAGGCCGCTGCGGTGACGACTTCCTTCTGGAGGTCATCCACCCGCACGATGGCATCGTCCAAGCTCTCTATGACCCCGAGCGACGCCTTGAACCGGGCGTACAGCTCGTCGGCGGTGGCCCCATTCCCCACCCCGTCGCCGACGACCCAGGCGATCTTCTCCTCGACCGCTTTTTCCCCGGTCCCGGCCGCTTCGTTCTCCAACGCCCGCACCGACTCCCGCGCCGTCGCCACCGCGGAAGCCACCCTGCAGGGCAGCGTGTCGGCCGCCTTGTCCCGCCTCGCCGCGTGCACTCTCTTCGCGGCCGGCTCGTTCGCCGCCGCGCCTTCGGCAGCAGACGCGTCTGCCGCCGCGACGGGCGGCGTTTGGGGGGCGGGGACGGGGTGCTGGGCGGCGGCGGGCGGGTACCACGCGGGCGCTGCCGGCCAGGGAGGGTTGTGGAGGTGGTGCGGCGGCGGAAACGGCGGCGGCGGCGCCGCCGCGGAGTGGTACGGGGAGGACTGCTGGTACGGATACGGGTGGGGGTGGTGTTGGTGGTACTGGTGGAACTGATGGTGTTGGTAGTGGTGGTGCTGGTTGTGATGATGGTGTTGGTGATCGTGATACTGGTGGTATTGATGGTGTTGCTGCTGTTGATGTTGTTGATGTTGTTGATGATACAGGTGGTGTTCATGGTGTTGCTGCTGTTGATGTTGTTGATGTTGTTGATGATACAGGTGGTGTTGATGAATCTGGTAGTGCTGGGCGTGCGGCTGCAGCGGCGGCGCTTGGTACGGGTACGCTGCGGCCTGCGGCCTCGCGACCGCCGGCAGCGAACCCCGCCGCTCCGCCCGCAAATCGCCTGGGAGGGGCTGCTGCGCCCCGGCCTGCACGGCCGGCGGCTGCTGCAGCGAGCTCGCCCGCGCGGCAGCCTCCTGCGAGCGCCTTCGCTGCGGCGCGGGGGGCCCACTCCCACCGACATCCTCCTCCTCCTCCACGCTGTGGCCTACCGGCGATTCCACCCACTCGGGTTCTGGTGAGTTTTGTATGTCGTCGTGTTCAGGGGCGTCTGAGGCTGGGGGTGACGCTTGGTGTTGCGCGCTTTGGCTGCCGGTTGTGACGAGGGGGTCTGAGGGGGGAGTGCACTGGGTGGCTTGTTCGGTTACGCTCGGCTTGCCGACGATCGACTCGAGCGTGGCGATCACGATCTCCGCCGCTTCCCCGGGGGCCTCGGCCACCCGCAGCGCCTGCGCGACGACCACCTCGGCCGCTTCTTGCAGGCTGCTGACGCTGCGTGCGGAACCTCTCCTACCTGCCCTCGCGGAACTGTCCAAACCCCCGGGTCTCTCCGCCTCATCCTGCTGCTGCTGCTGCTGCTGCTCCGTCCCGGCTTCGTCGCTTGCCCCGTCGTCGTCCCGGGCACTCAGCCGGTCCTCCCTCTGCCGGCACGCTTCCGCCAGCGCCCGCCTCTCGTTGTCCCGCCGGCGCCGCTCGAGGGCTTGGAAGAAGGTCACATCCTCCTCTGCGATCATGCGGGGCAGGCTTTTTCCGGCCAAACAGCCGAACGCGCGGGCGCTGGGGAGGGAGAGAGGTGTTTTTTGTGGTTTTTCTTTTGTGCTCGGTGCGGTGGAGCTGGCATCAAAAGTAGGATAGACTGGCCGGCGACCGTCCCCTCTTCCCCAACCTCCCCACGAAGGAGTTGCCTGCAGGATTTGGGATTGTTACAGTCTCACTGCGGGAATGCTGCTGCGCAGTCGTCAAGCCACCCAAGAACCAGGTGGTTGGGGGGGGAAATCTTAGTTTAATGTTTAGGCAGAGCACTGCCTCTCAGGGGCTGGTGCTACGCAATGTAAGTGATGGGTTTACCCTGGATGGTTTGATTCCTCTTCGTTCTTTCTTGCAGCTATTTCACCAAGAAGTATCCCGCAGACGTTACGTCAGCGAGAACAAAAGGCGCAGACAGACCAGAAAGCAGAATTCCCGCTGCCCACTCTCGCCGAACCGGAGATCGCAAGAGGGGAGAACATTTCGCGTTGAGCCAGCACCTACTGCCTTCTCGGTCTGCGTTGGGAAACATCCCGAGAGGGAAAGGACGCAAGCTGCTGGGAGCCGCACGGTGCGAGAGGATGAGCACTCGGCTGCAACCTTGACCGGGACCCGATCTTGGAAGGAGCCTCAGCACGATACCGGGGGCAAGCCGCCGTGTTTTCGACGGTTTTCGTACCGGGAGCGGGGGAGGCGGGGTACAGTCACACAAGCCTGTGTAATGATTAAGCGCCAGGCTACGTGGCATGCTCTCAAAAATACTCGAGGGACTGCCTTGTGCTCATTTCGAAGGAGGCTAGAGGGGGAGAAGACAATACAACTACAAAGTGCATATTTTTTGTCGAACGCTTACGCCCAGGACCTTATGCAGCCCATTTTCTCCTTCAGACTAGACACCAAGCCCATTTTCTCTGGTGAGTCTTAATGCAGGGGGGGTCCGGGGGGCACCGCCCCCCGGGAGACGGTACGGTACATGGAATTTCAGATTCTGTCTTTTTCGGAACCTGCAACAGGAAACTGATGCCTGGTTACGGGGCTCTGGCGAAAATTCAAAATCTTGTAGATAGTTTATGGGGGGTCCAGGGGGCACCGCCCCCTGGGAGACGGTATGGTACATGGTGCCTAGAATCTGATGTCCGGGCTAAGGCAGGACCTCAGTAGCACAGCCATAGGAGAAATAATTCCCACTACAGGCACTTAAAACCTCTGCCCAACCCAAGATTACAGACACCAAACTCCTGCCCAACCCAATCCGAGGTAGTGTAAATCAACCCAACCTCCCACCCGATTTCAATTTCTTTTTTTTGGGTGGGTTACCCTGGGCAACTTACCCAGGGCATTAGCTTGGTCTCCAGCCCATTTTCCAAATTTGGACCGCTAACGGCTTTTTGCGTTTTCACTGTTTTTCAGCAGTTTCTGCACTTAGGGGGCTCACCTGCCAGTGTTGCACGGGTCTCTGCCACCTCTCCGGCCTCAGCCTCTATGTCACGGTAGCAACAGCCAGGATTTGTCGACTGGAACCCCCGGTACCACAACATCTTGTCTCTGAGTACAGTAGAAGAGTGGAGTTACACACTACGCACTGTAACTAATGGTCGTAACATGTGTGGCCCTCTAATGTAGTGGATTGGTCATCTTCACTCAGTGTTCCTCAAATACTAATAATCAATTTTTCGGCTCGCGTAGCGAGCAGGAAAAAACGGTATGGTACACCAAATTTCCAGGCCCGAAGAAACGGTATTGCCCATCATGCACAGACATCCAAGCTAGCTTGCTCCCCTCCTCCACAACCCTGTCTCAAGGGCAGCGCGAGCAGAAGTTGCCTCACACCCGCCGACCCATTCGATACATTGTATTCGCCGAATTCTTCGAAAGACCTGCAGCCCAGGAGATAGGCTCAATGCAGCGCGACGCGACGTATCTTCACGACAAGGCTGGGCCCTGAGAGGGCCTCGGATTGCACAGTGGCCACTCTGCCGGGGCTTGGTGGTGGTGTAGTCCCATTTTTTATTTATTTTTTTTCTCGACGGCCTTTCCAAATTTGGACTGACGGTCCAAATGTGGATATAGAAGCTAATCCCCTGGAGTTACCTCACCCAACCGCTGCAGTGCATAACCCCCTGCTTACGCCCGCCACTAAACCCAGATCTACCTATGTTTGTGTGGGCTACAGCACATTTACCTCCTTTGATCAATCGCAACTGGCAGACTCCTCAAGCATTTCCTACAAAGTAGGTGCTTATACAACAAGTACGTGCGCTCGGCTAAGGCCGGCGCGTGGCGAGACTGGAGGCAGCAGTTAAAGTTCGGGGAAGAGTAAAGTTCGGGCGAAGCTAAGTTCGGGCAATGCTGGTGAAGCTAAGTTCGAGTGATGCTAAGTTCGGGCGTTGCTAAGCGCTCAGGCTGCGCTGGTACTAAAAAACAGTTCGGGCACGAAGCGAAGTTCGGCCAGGGTGGTAAAGTCCGGGTGAAGCCAAGGTCGGTGCTCGTGCCCGGGGGGGGGACACCCCCCCCGGACCCCCCCCGACCCACCGAGTGCGGGAAAAGTTTGGCGCTGGTACCCGGGTGGGCGCCCCCCGGCGAAGCAAAAGTTCGGGCGCAGCTAAGTTCTGGTGAAGCTCAGTTCGGACGATAATAAGTTCGAGTGATGCTAAGTTCGGGCGGAGCTAAGTTCTGGTGAAGCAAAGTTCGGGCGCAGCTGAGTTCGGGCGAAGCAAAGTTCGGGAGCTGCAAAGTTCGGGCGATGCTAAGTTCTGATACGGGCGCAGCTGAGTTCGGACGAAGCAAAAATCGCGCGAAGCTGAGTTCTGGTGAAGCAAAGTTCGGTTCTCGTAGCAAGTTTGGCCTGTGATGGCAAGCTCGGCCGCCCGACTCCGTTTCCCGGGGTGACCCAAATACCGCGAGATACTGAGAAACTCCGCCAAAAACGCAATTTTCGGGCACATTTGACCCCGAAACGCAACAAACCTCGAAAACAATCTTCGACCGGGAAAATGTCAAGGGCTACACTTTTTCATAGACAAAAGCCGGGTTGGCTCGAATAGAGGCTATTCACATTGCATGTTCATAGGACCTCCAGTCTCGAAAAATACTGATATGTAAAAGGATGTGCGCGGTGTGCACCAGTGTGATGCCCCCTGTTTGCCGTTGGCACTCCGCGTGGAGAACTGCGTTTGCGTAGCCGTGGGGATCCGAACTGTCGGCTGGCCAAACCACGCTGGCACTAAGATGGTACGACACTGCGTCGAGGAAACGAAGTCGGGCGGGAGCATAATTGCCTTCTGAAACCAGAGACGCAGGCACGAAGCCGGGGCTAGGGGAATCCATTCTTTCAGGCTATGCCGGCACGCACCGAACCCGATGAACCCAAGTACTTTCTCTTCCTTTCTTTTTTGCTGCCGCGCGCGGCGACAAAACAACACCGAGACTGTTTTGTCCACACGCGAGAACACCGGCCCGTAGCTGAAGGCACACAGGTGCATTGCCGCTGCTGCGGAGCGCTGGTTTGCTCACAGTAACATCGGTGGTCGACCCGTACGCGGAAGCGCGTTTCATCCCGATGAAGAGATTATAGGGGGAACCCTTGGTTTAGTGGGTATTATCCTGCCCAAACGTCTGGGGGAGGTGAGATGGACGGGGAGGCCATATTCGTGACAGATTCTATTGAGCTTTGATTTATTGATGTGGTTGGCATGCTGTGTGAGTGCCTGCTTTCGCAGGCTTGGCGGGAAGTTTATGTCGGGGGAGACCCCCGCTTCACTTACTTGTCGATATGAAGTCCGGAGCTCAGTTTGGAGGAAGGAAAGGGGGTGCTGCGGGGATGAAGTGCGGTGAATACACAATGCTCGCACGATCCCCCGGCGTCCTCGTTGACCTCACGTACGTGATCGTCGTGCAACCTTGCTGATCAACTAGGAGACTATTTGCAAGGCGCCAAGCTTCCTCGCCGGGGCTTCGACGCCCGCAAGGATGACAACTCCGCAACGCACGAAGACGAAGGAACGCGTTTTCGCAGTCTTCGACAGGTAAGATCGGGGCAGGATCGAAGCCCGCCACGTGTGGACGCATCGATCCCCTTTCAGTCAGAGAAGGGTAAGGCATCGGAAACCGCTAACTGAGCTTCCCCTCGTGGACGACTCGGTGAAACCAAGAGCTATGGGTCATCGAGTTATGGGTCATCGAGTTATGGGTCATCGAGTTATGGGTCATCGAGTTATGGGTCATCGAGTTCTTCTTCGTCGACGTGTTCCGCTTCGATCGGTATGACTACGCGACCATCGTCCAAGAGGCGTAGACAAGCAGCTATCGACGCGCAACCAAAGAAGGCCGGTCGAGCAGGCGAAGGAGAAGAGAAGTGCCAAACGCGTGCCTGTTCGCGACGATCAAGACGAGCTGAAGAGGCAAAAAGCACGACACGCCACGTACGAGATGACCGCGAAGCCGGCGATGCTGAGTGTCGTCATAGATTATTTGCACTCTAATCCCAACAATCGGTAGCGACTACGCAAACTCGAGGCGCTTTTTTTGCCATCGTAGCCGGTGATCCACACATTCAAAGAAGCCGGCCGTGGCAGGGGAGACACCGTCTACTCGACCGTCGAGGATGTCGTCCGAGAGTACGGCGAGCGTTCGCTCCGCCTCGGCATCTTCTTCGTCGGACGTGCTTCACTCGGTACGGTATCGACTACGCACACTCGACGCGCATGTCTGAGACGGGCCAGAGAAGATGCAGCGGTTCCTCTGCGATTCTGCCCTTCCTAGCAACGAGGCGCCGCCCGGTTGCGGAACCCAATGAAACCACCCCCCGCCTACTCGAAACCGTCGAGGATGTCGTCCGGGAGTTCGGCGAGCTTTCGCTCCGCCTCGGCGTCTTCTTCGTCGAACATCTTGCGCTGCCACTCGGCGTTGCGGGCGCGCGTCAGCAGCGTCTGCTGCTTGTCCAGCGGTGCCCGCCGCAGCTCCTGCTCCGCCTTCGTCTTGCCGGCGACCGCGCGCGGCGCGACGTCCTCGTGGTACGTCTGGTCATTGGCCAGCCCCGCCAGCTTCCGGACGCGGTCTCGCTGTTTCTTGTCGAGATCGGACCACACCTCCGCGATCAGCTCCTTCTTCATCTCCTGCGAGTCGAGCCCCTTGCACTGCCTTCGGTGGCTGCAGAAGATGTTCATGTGGAAGTACACCCCGCACATGTCGCACTTAAAAAACTCCCCATCGGCCGTCAGACTCATCGCGGGATTTCTTTGTTTGTGGGCGTATCTCCTCTCCCCCCCTTTTTCCCTTTGTTCCTGTTGCGAGGCACTAGAGCGCACGTCAGACTGCCTTCTGTCTGACGATTGACACCTTCTGTTTTTTGAACAGGTGCTGGCAGCAGTGTGTGGGGGCTGGACCGGGGCTGGCCAGTGCCGGCAGCCCGCGTCCGAGACTCTCGGCTGGGAATGGATCTACTGGGAAAGCAGTAGAAAGTGTCCCCACGGCGAGTGAACAGGGCAGAGCCCAAGCCTGAACCGGTGTTCTACGGATATCCGGAATGTGGCGCAAGCTGCTTGGGGACAACTGGCGTCGAGGTAAGTCTCCTCGGATGGGGTATCCACAGAGGGTGAGAGTCCCGTATTTTCTCGACGAGCCATGTTGATTAACTCCTTACTAGCCCGAGTCGCTCAGTTTTGGAATGCTGCAGGTCGAGTCTCCGGTTAACCGTCGAGGCTTTGGGTTCAGCCGGGTTGTGAGAGGAGCGGTGATTCCTTTCTCACTCCGTCGTGAGACCGAAGTTTAGACTGCTTCTTGGGTTAGTCGGCTTCCAACCCTTTTTTGTCTGCGTCGTGTCGTGTTGTGCCGCGTGGTGCTGGTAACAGGCGCTGGAAATCCGCTATTCGACGTGAAGAAGTAAGAGCGGGAACGGCGGTTACTGGCATCGCAATTGACCCACTCAAAGACGGAAGTCTGGAGATATCTGGGCCGGACGCATTCACTGCGGCGAAAACGAAGAGCGGGGGCAGGTGCGCGGGCAGATCGTCCGGAGTGGGAGGTGTCGGGACCCCCCCCCCCTCTACCACTAAATCCGCGGTTAAATAACCTGGCCTCAGTGGTGCAAGCACCACGCGCTCTTCAAACCCAAGAAACATTTTCCCCCCCAGATGACAAGCAAAAAATTAGTATGGCGCTTCCGTTTGTTTGTGCGCACTAGCGGCTTTTCACCTGATTTGGTGAGTTGCTTTTAGTACGCTGCCAACTACTAATTTAGTACTAACAATGCATTGTTAACACAAAAAAGAACAGGCACCGGAGCACGAGCATCTGGCGCTTCCTTTGTTTGTGCGCACCTCCTTCAATGTTTTGTTCATCTAACGGGAGTGAGGATAGTACGCTGCCACCGATCTGTTTTTTGTTGTTAGACACCAAAAAAAGACAGTCGCTTCGTTTTTTTGTACCCTGCCCGGTTGAACGTTTTTTTCAGTTGGTTTCCCTCCGGCTCATTTTCGGGTTAACACATTGAAGGGCAACCCACAAGATTGTCAGAGCTAAAAAAAGAAGAACGGCATGGCGGGTTCCCTTGTCTCTGCGAGCGGAACTCACCCTACGAACGGTAAGTCCCCTGTACGCTGCCACCTAATCTTAAGATCCAACAGTGAATTGGTAACGCGAAGAAGCTGTCTGTCTCGCGGTAGAGAGAGAGAGAGACGAGTTAGAGTGCAGGGACCATCTCTCCGGGGAGTTTCTGGTCTCCTCACTTCTCTTCGTGCTGCTACGGCGGGCGTAAGTAGATTCCGGAACGGACGATAACGGCGGGCGGCTCAGATTTGCTGGATAGCAGCCACAGCGGCAGCGGTGACGGGTGCATGGACAGAGGCTTTGGGACTGCTGCCCTTCCCACCCGAATATCTTACACCCGAACCTCAAATTGCTTGCGTTGGCATGGCGCGGTTTGAAAGGATTCTGACCCCATTGTTGTTGTTGTCAACCAGCAGAGTACAAAGGCAGGGCTTGCCACCGAGGTTGTTGAGCTACCATGAGCGACAACGCAGCCGCACGGCGTCTTCGTCTCGCCGCCTCTCTCTCTCGTCTGCAGACCGTCGTATCCTCGAGTCCGAGGACTTCATCAAACCCGAAGCCAGGGTCCGCTTAATTGGAGAAAGATCACCGCAGAATGTCAACTGTAAACTTGGCGGCGAAGTCAGGGATGGTGGACAGGAGCTTCTCGAAGTCGTTTTCGGTCAGCTGCCGGCTGCTGTCGTTGTCGATGGCGTCGAACAGCGCCTCGCTGAGGACCTCTGGCAGAGCAGCAAGCCCGGCGACGGTGCTGGCCCGCCGAAAGCCGTGCTTGCTCTCTTCCCGTCTGGGGAACTGCGCCTCCCACAACACAGCCAGGTCGAGAGGGATTGCCACCTTCTGTTCGACCTGCTCCTGCTCCGCTTCCTGCCACAAGTCCCGCGTCTCGATGTACACTTCGAGTAGAGACTTCAAATCCGACACTTGAATGACGCTGTCGTCATCGAAGTCGAAGAGGCGGAAGGCGACCATTGCTTTGACCTCAAACGGCGCCCGCTCGGACAGACACGAGACCAGCAGCAGGAAAGACCCGAAAGACATGCCCTCTGCGCGGTCCTTGAACACCTTGTAAACCCGCGGTGCGAGCGGGCTGCGCTTGAAGCAAACCAGCGACAAGAACTGCTCGATCCGCATCAGCTTCGTGCCCCCGGCGCCGCCTTTCCACACCCTGTCGTCCAGCACGTCTCTCTCGAAGGGCAGCGGAACCCGCAGGGCGCCTTTGAACTCGGCGTCCCTTTCGCTCCCCCGGCTGATGCTCACGTTGTGGAACAAGACGTACGCTCGCTCGATCTCGTCTTTGGTCAGGAACAGCTCGCGGTGCGCGATTTCGACGCTTCCCGGCTTCAGCGGCTTGCTCCCGCTCCCTCCCATTGTCAGCACCCGGCTGAAGGGTGGCTGGCGGCACTTGTTTTGCACACCGTTCGTGGCATGTGCCCACCCTCTCTCAGTCCCCCCTTTTCCTGTTGTTTTGCACACGCGTGGATAGTCTCCTATTTTCCTAGCTAGCTACAAGGACGAGTGGGTGCCTAACCTGCACTGATCTGCCCCTGCTGAGGCTTTCTTTGGCGGAACTACGACAAAGAACGGGTGCAGACGCTGGACAGCACAGGATGCGGCGAGCTGCATACTGTCTTTGTGCACGGCAAACAGGACGACAGCCGCACGCACGCAGCAGCCGATCTCACGTACTGCCCTCGGGATGCGCCGGGTCGACATCGTCGGAATCTGACTTCTCACTTCTCCATCATCCAGGTGTAACCCGGGCGTTGATACTCGACGGAACCTGATTTCTCACTTCTGCATCATCCAGGTGTTGATACTCGACGGAACCTGATTTCTCAGTTCTGCATCATCCAGGTGCAACCCGGGCGTTGATACGCTTGTTGACAAAGGGAACCAACCACGATTCGCGGTCTGGTGATTAATAGCAGCAACATGGCACGGGAGAGAACGGGAAAAGGGACTCGCGTGCGCTCCGTCCGAAAGAAATACGAAACGCTGTGGGAGAATGCTAGGTGGCATCGGGTTCCGAGAGTTCAAGGTTGGCAGAAGGTCTTCCATGCCCTGCTTTGATGATGCTAGGAACGTGGGCGGGAGGTAGATCGCAGGTGACCCTACGGATAGGGTCTGCCCAGGCGGAGGCAAAGCATAGATGGGATGCCTGCGGCTGAGTCGCCCGTTGATGGGGTGATCTCGTCTCATCTTTTATTCGCGACTGCGCTTGGACCACGGATCTTGCGTGGTGCGAGGTGGAATCGTTGGGTGCTGGTTACAGTGACGTATGGTTCATCGACACTGGACTTGTGTTGCTGAGGGCGTGTCGAGGGCTGCAACCCGACAACAGCACTTTGCACAACCGAGAAGGACTTCGAACAGAAACGTTGCTGTCCGAAGAACGCCTGTCACCTGTGGAAGAGACTCGATGACATTGACTACGCTGCACGAGAACAACATGCCGGTGTCCGATGACGGAAGAACCCTGAAAAATGGAAAATGGAATGCCGCGCTGCGATAGTGGGACGACTCATAGCCTGCCAATGAGCACCAAACCAATGAGGTATTTTCTTGCGAATGGAACGCGTTGCTGGCGATAGGGGTTCCAATTGCCTGTCAATGAGTACCACACTAGCGTAGCAAGCTAACGTAGCAAGAGGCCGATGATTCTTTGGGAACGGTATTACAGTAAGGTACTCTTTCGTCCACGAGCAACGCAATGAGTACTGCAGCTCGCCATTCCAAGAGTGCATGTGAAGAGGGAGCGAAACAGTGGAGCGGTCACCACCCGACGTGCTAAAGGGTGCGGCTCGGTACCATACAACGATTCATCGGAAGAATGGTTGCCCGCGGCTTCGGTGCCAACGCGTGGCCGGGAAAAAGACAAACACGGGGCAGCCGCGGAGCAATCAGCAATCACTCGGGAAGCTAGAGGAGAGATCGGGCACCTGGGTGTGCAGAGACAACGGCGCGACGCCGGGGAGACAACCAGCGTGTGTGCAGACCACACTAGTGGCTGATAGTGAGTCACACATACTCGGCCTTGACGACACAATGGCATACACTATCCTGACCAATGGATACGTGCGTACGAAGGCACGAACTTCACGTATTTGAAAGATCTCAATGCTTGTGCAATCACGACAGCGCACCCGTACAATGAGCAGGGGTTCAAGCATGGCTGTCGACGTAAAGGGAGTTCCGTTGTGCTGTGTGCGCTGTCGCTTCGAACAGTTCCGTATAGTACACGACAGGCAACCGGCTTTCCATCGCACCGACAGCACCCGGACAACGAGCAGGGGTCATGCACGGCCGCGGAACCGAGAGGTTCAACGTGTTGTGTGTCGCTTTGAACAGTTCCGAGCGCTACCCAGGAGTTCAGGCACGATTGACGGAACGAGGAAATTGAATGCGACGCCGCCGCCAGCGGTGCGTCGTCAACGGAATGCCGCCGGGCGGACAACGAGCGAGGGGTCAGGCACGGCTGCCGGCGGAACCGGAGTGCCACTGCGCGGTGCGTGCTCTGTCACTGAACAGCGGCACCTTCACCCGGTTCAATAGTTGAATCGTACTTCGGTAGATACGATTGTAATCAACGCCGCGAGTTACATGGCGGAAGGATCAACTGACTGTGCTTTTGTCTCAATGAATACACTTTGTCCACGTATGACTGCCAACGTGAAAGCGACATTCGATTGAAAGGCGTGGCGGGGGGGTTTCGGGCACGACCTTAGCTATTCTGCGCCTCTTCTTCTTCTCGGTCTTCTACTGCGTCTAGCTCCATTTCCTGGGCCGGTCTCCATACGGGCACGGTCTTCGTCCAATGGTAGTACTCGTAAGTTGCGAGGACGACCGAGAGCACGGAAACCAAGGTCAGCGTTACAAACTCGCTGTAGCGCCGGGCAACGAGAAGTGCGACAACGTATATTGTCATCTGTTTTGGTGCAAGGGGGTGAAGGACTCAGTTTCATGCGCAGGCATGCCTTCAGGCTCGTTTCATTGTGTTCGCGTCCAAGCCTACTTTGCACAAAAAAAAGGAGAAGGGAGCATGCACGATTCCGTCTCCCCTCATCCATTGGTGGCATTAGATTGATGGTCTGAGCCTTTAATTGACGACACTGGACAGCATACTCGCTGAAGATCGGATGGCACGACACTCCAGCCGCCAGAAGGTTCAGTACCCCGCACTGTTGCCGGGTCTGGCGAGGTCATTGCTAATGGTGAATTTTGTGACATCTGCGTTCTTCGACTGAGGCTATCTTCAGTCCGACTCAAGGTGAAGTAGTGAGTAGTCGCAGTCATAGGATATGAAGCCGTGAAGTGGAAAATAGTAGTTTGAACTGGATAGGCTAGTCAGATATGTGTGTGCTGAGGAAAGGGGAGACATACCATTTGGATTTGGCACAAGGCGGTGTTGACACCGTTGATGATGCCTCGCTGATCTTCGGCGACGCGCTGTTGGAGAATCTGCTGGATGGAAAGGTCGAACGACCACAGCGGCATGCGCGAGAGGACTAAGCCGACGCACATGGTGTACGCGGCGGTGTGGATGCTCAAGAAAATAAACCCGAGACCGATGCACGACACGATAACACAGAACGCGGTGATGCTCACCTTCCCCGCCTGTTCAACATTCGAACAATGGGCGACGAGATGTGGGAAAGCAAAGGTGCCCAGTATCCCAAAGATTGCCCCCGCACCCCTCGTGGCTACGTTGAGGTAGTCCGAGATCCCTTCGTGAACAAGGAAAGCCGTCATCAAGTTCCCACTGTCCAGCACCGTAAACCACAGTTGTCCATACGCCAAACTCGCCCACCTAACATCGTGTTTCCAGTAATCAGAGAACCCTTCCTTCAGTACGACCACCGGATTCTGCCGTTCGCCAACTGCGCAAGTTTTCTCGGCGAGCGCTGGAAAAGCGTCGTACACCTTCTGCAGCGTCCAGAGCTGCATTGGAACGGCGATGATGTTCCATCCGGCGACCACGTACAGCCCGTTCATGATCCGCGTCCGGCTGCCTTCGGCCGGGTCGAGTACATGGTCGAGCACGATGAACAGCATCGGCCCGCAAAGCTTGCAGACCAGGTCTATCCTCCGCATCCACGAGTTCAGGTGCGCCTGGTACAACTGGTCGCCGTCTGCGATGACGATGACCCAGTCTCTTTCGAGTGCCATGGTGCTGGTTCTCGTCATGATTTCAGCGAGCAGCGTCGTGATCAGGAGCACGGCGAACGTGAAAACAACCGCGGGGCTGGCCGTCAGGTCCGTCTTGCCGTCCACACTCTCCACCGACTGGCCCACGGAGACCAGGAGGTAGAAGAACGCGATGCTGCATAATAGCGCGGCGCCTTCCAGAACGACGGCCGTGCGCACCAGAGGGAGCCTCTGGGTAGCGTCCATCCAGTTCCCCGCGTAGAACATCCCGAAGAAGGTGCCGCCGTAGAGGAAGAGGCAGAAGATGTCTTGTGACACCATGTCCGTCATCCACAGCTTCGTGAACAGGTACGGCACTGCGAACTGCCACATTCGGTCGCCGAACGTGCCGAAAAAGTGCGCGATGTACAGAAGCAACACGTTGGCGTCCCTCTCCGACACCGCGCGGGACACCCGGCTCTCCGGGCTTTCGAACGAGGCGCCGGCACCCTCCCCTTGGGATTGTCCTTCTTCGGCAGTCTCCACCACCACGCCGCCGCCATGCTGCTCGAGGTAGTCCGCTTCATGCTCATTCCTACCGAGACGGGCATACGCCTCCGATTGCCCCCCTACGGTCATGAGGAAACGGGAAACGCAGTCCGTTCTATGCTTTTTGTTTTGGTTTTGTTTTTTTGTGTTGCCGTCGATCCGAGGGACGATCAGCTGGGTGCCTCGCTGACCTTCGTTTGAAGAAGAGTTTGATGTGGGGCAAGAACGTGCTTGGAATGTGATTACCTGTTTTTTTGCAGGTGTCGCACTGAATTCGCGCTGTGCACCCACACCCCACACTTTGGACCGCACAGTTAGCTCCGGTGTTGTCACTGCCTCACCGAGTAGGCTCGGTCCTCTACTCTTCGAGCAGTTCTAGGTAGTTGCCTGTGTGACAATGACTGACAAAATACAGCGTGCTTTGGTGATCGATCAGAATTCAGAAACAGGACACCCAACAAGGAAGTCGACCAATGCCGCGAGTACACCGTGGGCCGTAACAACTGGTCTGCCAGAAATCTTCTCCCTGAAGAAGACTTCGTGCTAGCATTCGCATGGAACATGCACGAAAGGCGGATAGTCCTGCCTGCACAATAAACTGAGTTTCTCCCAGCCTCACGCTCCAGCGGTCGTCTCAAGTGCTCAGACCGGCTTCTACCGTGTACAGCAATGTTTTCCGCGTCTGGAAGTTAGGTAAACTTGAAATTCTCCAAGTTAGCTTTGCGAGCTATCCGCTTTTCTCCGTAGGACATTTCTGTACCGTTTTTTTTTTTTTTTTTTTTTTTTTTTTGGGGGGAAAACTTAGTTTAATGTTTAGGCAGAGTACTGCCTCGCATGCATGTTTGATGCTAGCATCAAGTCTTCGTCGAAGAAAGTGTAAAATAAAATAGGGGAAAGGGAAAAGGGTCGCAGGGAGTGTAAGACTCCGCAGGTAGGGTTTGGGGGGGGGCCAGGGATTTATAAGGGGATTTCGGCCTAGAGCAATAGTCCATGTAGATGGACGGGTACCCGTCTTTTGCACCGGGGTGCCGAGCACGTGTTTGTCGACCCCCCAGACCCCCCCCCCCCCCCAGTGGTGGTCCAGCCTGTCCAGCCACCCCAGCCAGCCCTGCAAAGTCGTTGAGGGCCCGAAAATTAGTGCCACCACTGTCCTCCACTGTGAATCACTATGCGCCACCATGCGCTATCGTGTCACTGTGCACACCGCACTAGCGTGGATCACTGTGCATCACCGTGCATCACTGCGCACCGTGTATAGATTCCGAGCCAGATGTTCCAGAGGGTGGAGGGTGCAGCAGAGAGGTGGGAGAACCAGCAGTTGTCCGGCAAAGGGCGCGTGAGGGGGAAAACACAGCAGTTGGATTACAAGGAAGAGTTGGAGAATAAGGGCATGGGGCGTCGTGCCAACTGCTCTCTCTTTGCGAGGACCGCCGACACGGCATCGAAGTACACCGAAGCCTTTGCGAACTTCAATAATGTTCGGCGTACGTTCGTGTACCGCAACGGGTCCTCGGCTTCGGGCTCGGGCTCTGAGTCCTCGCTTTCTGACGCATCGTCTTTGTCATTTTTCCTGACTGTCGGATCCAGCATGAGATACTCTCTCATCAGCTGGTCAAGAAATTCTGGCGTCACGGAATATATAGCCATAGGCTGTAGTCCTTCGTGTATGGAGGCGGTGGGGTTTCGCTTCGTGAGGCTGGCTGGGTTGCCGTGCACTGTCTCTTCCAGGAGCTGAACAACGTATGTTGCCCTAGCATGTCCTTCCTTTTCCCCGGCATTGTCCCGGCCCCATCCTGAGTTGGGCGTGATAGAATCCACCACTGCGGTTGGAAGTTCGGCTGTGTCTCGCCGGGTTGGGCCGCTTGCTCGCCTCCATGACCCCCCCCCCCTATGACCCCCCTGGGACCCCCTATGGACCCCCCCATGACCCCCCTATGGACCCCCTATGGCCCCCCCATGACCCCCTATGACTGCTGTGGTAGCCTACCCACACCCGCCAGCCCGTGGGTTTTTTTTTTTTTTTTTTTTTTTTTGAGGATGGACGCAGGGGTTATTCTGCCCGCCAGCAGGCCAAAAATGCTGGCGAAAAAATTTCTTCTGTCAGCGAGAAAATTTTTCTCGCCCTCACGTCGTACAGAGCCCGTCCACCCGCATCTGTCCTTCCATTCTGAGTCTTCGGCGGTTCGTGGTGCAAGGAGGAAGAGAGAGTCGGAGAATACGTGCGGTTGGTCTGGTGGAAGGGACGGGTACAAGTTAACAAAAGAAGAAGTCAAGACAGGACAAGGAGGTGCAGCAAGGTTTCAGGGTAGTGTCAAGTCAATTTTGCGCTTTTTCGCTACCTTCTCCACCGGCTCAGACTCTCCAGCAAACCATGCTGCCCTTAGGGCTTCGGCTGCGAAGCCAGAAGTAAAAAGGTCGATTACCTCCTCCGCAGTCGCGTCGTCCATCTCCTTCTCATCGGTGTCTTCGATGAAAAAGAGGGCGCGCAGTGTCGTGTTCAGCATGCGGTTGCGCAGTCGGGTCTTTACACGGGCCAGGGTACTGAACTGGCGTTCACTTTCTGCAGAGGAACTGACAATGGTCTGCATGCGGGCACTCGCAGTGCCATCAGGGGCGAAGGCTTGATACACCGCGTGTGCATTTTTGGAGTATCTTGAGGCGCGTAGAACCTCCTTAAGTAGGGTCCAGTCTCTCACCAGGTCTGCCTCGGTCATTCCGTGCAAAAGGGGAGTGCCGTGGTCTGTCTTCGTTTCCGAGCGAGTGGTGCTGTATGTGGGTCGAGGCATCGTGTCTGTTGCTGGCACGTCCACTTCATATTGTCGGTACGTGACCCGGCCGGGCTTGCTGTAGTATCTGTAGAGCTCCCGGATGTGTTCATCCCCCCAGTTTGTAAGGTGCGCGCCCTCTGGCCACGCAATGCGGTCAAAGACAACGAAGTGCCGAAGAACTTCCTTGGATTCAAACCGGACCGTTGTGGACTTGAGGAGTGCAGCAATGTATGGGGAGGCGATAGTCTGATGGAATGTGCTGAACGCTGCAGGGGTAACGGCAACGTTGGTCGCTTCGAAGAACGAACGGCGCCAGCAAGTGTAGTATTTCGTGATCTTTTTGGCCCTTTCTTCCGAGCTTAGTGCCCTCAATTCTGCTTCGAGCGAGTCCACTTCTCTGCAAACATCCGAGATGGTGGTCGCGGTTCCTTGGAAAACAAGAGAGATTGCATGCAGCTTTTCCAGAACGTCACACGCAAGTGCAAGACATGCAAAAAATTGCGGCTTACTCACCTCTTTGTACAGGTGCTCTGCGTGGGTGCTGTTCCGCTCGTTCCAGATGCGTCTAAGGGCTTCGCGTATTGCAGAATACTGCATACGGATGACAGAGACACTTCTCCAGTAGGCCAGCCAGCGTGTATCGGACGGCTCCACCAGGGCACGATTCACCTTCTCACACATCGCTGCAAATGTCGGGTCTGCGAATACGCTGCTCAGAAGTAGCTTGTTGATGTCGGAGTCGGAGAAGATCAGCCAAAGGGCGCGGACGGTTCTGAAGAAGTCTCCCATGAACGCAACTGCTTTTATGCCATCCTGGGCAAGGAGGTTGAGGACGTGGGCACAACACCACATGAAGAGCGCAGTAGCATTGATCCCACCGCGAACCTTCTTCTCGGCACCCTGAAACTTCCCAGACATCGCCGAAGCCCCATCAAACGAGCAGGATACGAACGAGCCCTTCGGGAGATAACACAGCATCTGCTTTATCTTCGTTGCGTAGCCGGTTGCAGTTTGATCGTGCAGGACTTCAAGGCCAATGAAGCGCTCTTGGACAGCATTTCTCCTGAGGTAACGAACGGTGGCCACAAGTTGGTGCTTTCCCGTCACGTCGGTTGTTGCATCTGCTGTGGCTGACCAAAACCGGGACTCCCTAATCTCGGTGTACAGCCGCTTCTCTAATACCAAGCCGATCAACTCCAGAAGCTCTCTCACCACAGTTGACGATGTATACGTCACATCCTGCTTCAGCCAAGCACAGAAATCGCGGTCCTGGTGCAAGCAAGAAAAGAAGGATAGCAAGTCGTGCACGTGCACCGTGTGGGGGATTTCCAGGCGTGCGATTTTAAAGATTGTTTTGACAATCTTGCGCAGTTGAGCCCGCATCTTACTGACACCTGAACGAAGGTTTGTCATAATGTCAGAGACAGAAACATGCTCGGCGGACGTTTCGTGCTTCTTCATGCGGTTTCGGAGGTGCGTTTGGTCGGCGTAAGGCATGTTGATGAGGACTGCTCTTGTACGCGGAAACTTTTGGCTGCAAACCTTGCACTGGGCCCCCGCATCTGACACATCGAGCCATGGATACTCGGCAAGCCACCTGTCAACAGTGGATCGCAGAATTTTGCCACTGCCAAATGTACGAAACTTCGTGTTTTCTTCCGACTCAGGAGCGGGCTCGTCGTCAACAACAATCGGCTCAAATGCCACTGCTGAACCGGACAGGATCACGACCACGACAGCTACTAAAGCAAGAACGGAAAGTCCGACAAGACTGTCATCATCTGGGTCCGACTCATACTCGGCAACAACCTCGTAGCCTTCAAATGCGGGGGGTTCAACTGCAGCAGGTGGTGTTGGGATGGCAACTTCTGCTTGAGCGGGCAGGTCTTCGGCTGATGTGCGAGCAGTGAGAGCATTCTCGGCGGCGATCTTCTTTTGAGCAGCATCGTAGGCCTTCACCTTAGCCAGCAACTCGGCGTTCTTCAGCCTGTTGCTGCCTGTCCCCTGGTTGATGCGCCTGAGGCTTGCTTGCTTCTCAAGCTTCGGTCCTCTCCAGTTCGCGTAGTCGAACTGGATGGTTTCGTCTGAGGGGCCACGTGCAGCGGCCGCACGGAAACCGAAACTCGCAAGCGACATGTTACTTGGTTTGGGCCTGGCTGACTTTGTGTTAAACAAGAAACAAGACAGTGTGTTTGTTAACCTCATCCTGAGTCCCTCTCACAGCCTCCGCGGGCCCGCCTCTGCACTCGACTGTGCTTTGCCCGGGACCTCTCGTGCATCACCCCCAGCCTCGGCCTCTGGCCTCGCCTGCCCTGTCTCGGCCTTCTCGGGCATCACCCAGCCTCGGCCTCCGGCCTCGCCTGCTGTCTCGCTCTTGTAGGTGACCCCCCTGACCCCCCACGCAAAAATCCCTTTGGCGAAAAAAATATTTTCGCCAACCCCTTTTCAGATTTTTTTTTTTTTTTTGGCGAAAAAATTTTTTTTCGCCAAAGG